>CM017558.1:28963263-29128263 GCA_007844125.1 Sinonovacula constricta | reverse complement strand
CACGAACTATTTAATTTGCAGAACAACCAACACCAGCTTGTATCAATGACTTGATCCCAAAGTTTAATGCTTTTACACTCATTTGGGTTGTTAGCAAAACAATCGTTCAATCGGAACGCATAGCGGCTTATGTGTCAACATCTAGGTGTAGAGGTGCCAAACGCTGTTGCAGCTACATGCCCGTTGTATTTTCGTATTCTTGTATTTTGAAAATAACATCCACTGCAAATAAACACAAACATCAAAATGCATAATGTTGTTTTATTAATACCCGAATTGAAAATATGTTATATATAAATATTTTTTTCTCAATCAACCAGCCTGATCTAAACGTTTATACTAAATTAAGACCTTAGCTCATTGTGTACCAAAAACACATACAACTATAAAAACCATAATACCAGTTACCTTTTACTCAATCATGTCACTAATATATGATTTAGCTGATTAAATTAAGCCAACAAATAACTTTTTTGCAAAGGGCAACATGGTAGAAATTTAGGCATGCCAGTTTAAATGGCTAAATATGCTAATTGTGTAATTATAAATTAGGGTTATGCATTAGTAGTTCGTTCAGTTTTACACAACACAATTTCACCTCTGTGGTTTCCCTGATCCTGTATTGAAGCATAAGCAGACTCCTCGGCTTGTTCTCTTGTCAATCTCACGATAGGTACTTCGTAAAGATGGTTCCTGAAAGACAAACATCAAGATGTATTTAGTTGGATATGAATAAATATTGATAAGGAATTTTGAGAAAACTCGTGATGATTATGTATTCTATATACAGTGGCAGATAGGTGTCAGAAAGACCATCTTATCTTAAACATAGTAAAATATATACATATCATTTGCTAAATTAAAAGTTGATCATATTTAACGTCTGTAAAAATACACAATAAATATTTGTTGCCAAAACTTTAACATTACCTCCGTTTCTTTGCCCAATATACAGCAACTATCATTAAAACAACAAGTAACGTGCTGGCAACACCCACACCAACACCCACACCAACACCAGTTCCGATCAATCTTCCGACAGTGACTTCAGTGTTTGTGATTATCGTCTTACACCTATTGCCAACATATCCGTCATAGCAACCAAAAGGACACTCCCCGGAGACTGGGTCACATAACCCGTTCTTACAGGGACCACATGGACTGCAGTCGCGTCCGTAAGTGTGAAAAGGGCATTGGACAGCTGGAAAACGACACAACGATATACCGTAAATATCTGAGTATATAAGCGAATCCTCATATGTGATTCCATTTTTGTCTTATTGTGGCTAACAAATGGTTTCTGATGTTAAGACTTGCTAGAGTATGTTGTAAGAATTCACAACAAACATTTACAGTTGTTGAGTAAATATTATTAGAAAATACCAAATCTCTGACTGTCTGATTTGGTTTTGGAGAATTGTGATCAGCTAATAGGGACAGCCATTAAGATGATTAAAGTAAGAGCTTATGCAGGAATTGTTGTGCAAAATAATTGTTCTCCCAGACAGTTCTGCTGTTATGAAGAGACATCGAACTGAATTGTTTTAATTTATTTGCATTGTATTTTGAGTTTGTATCAATGCATTTGGTGGAAATTTATTTTCTTTTTTAAGTTACTAATTAAATGCAAGTACATGTTTCAGTGTAAGCAAATTCACTTCCAGCAGAGATAGAGAGACAAAGAGAGAGAGACAAAAGGAGGCATAGAGAGACAAAAAGAGAGATAGAGAGAGAGATGAGAGAGAGAGAGACAGAGAAGGAAGGATTTTAAATGCTTAAAGCAATACAACTTTAAGTCAGTTTTAAATGGTAGTTATTGTCATGGTTCCCGTCACTTTCGTGCTAATTCATGGTAAAAGGTTGTGACCAGAGAATCCATTCTAATTATGGACCCTAGATACCTTAAACACATACCCAACTATGCATAAACTATGTGCCCAGTAAGGCTGAAACGAGCTGCCCAACTAGGTTAAGATTTAATGTCAACCAAGTCCAAAAACAGTATCCTCTAAATGCCCCAAATTGCATGGCCAACTAGGTTGAAATTGCAGACTCAAATACGACAAAGCTGCAACCCTAATAAGGCAAATCTTGCATACTTAAATGACTTAAAACTGTATGTCAAAACAACTTAATGCAAGTGCCAACTAGGCTGAAATCATTCCCAGTATGTATACAAGCTTCACATTTAAACTTATAAATTCTCTCTCTCTCTCTCACTCTCTCGTTCTCTCTCTATTTTTCTCTCTCGCAGACACCATATTGGAAACCCACTGTCGTCTGACTGCACCCTTATTGAATTAGCCCCTTGGACATTTTCCAAATTTACACACTCAGTGTATTGTTTTCAGTCACCCATAATTGTAAACGACACATTGTGGTCTTAATAAATACGTTCTGTATAAAAACTGAAAAGTATATCCCAAAAAGTGTTTGACTGAAAAAATGTGTGCCGTCCTTACAGCTTCTATTTGTTCCTGCAAAAATAGTAGAATATTATAATACATGTAATAATTGCAGTTCACAAGGTATTTGTTACATAGAGAATACCAGGTTAGTGTTGATATAGATACATGAGGCTCTGTCGAGTGCTTTCTGATTTTCGTGCCAAGCATGATAACATTTATCTATATCAACACTAACCTGGTATTCTTTTTATCCCACCATCAACAGTTACAAATGGATTAAAAACGGAAACATTTACATTCACCGCTACTGCTCCTCCCCTACATGATCTGACATTGCACTGTAATACACGAAATGCATGCCCGTACATAGAGTAATTCGGCTATAAGAAATAGTTAAATTTTACAATTAAAAATAAGCCAATAAACATGTTAGTTCTTTATTTTACTTGCACTATACATAAGGTTGTACATTTATTGATAACGATAATCAAAAATAAAAAACAACAACAACAAAACACCCTCGTAGTGACGTTGTGTGTAATGCCGTGTAACATTAAATTTGCTACGCACATGCATGGCATGAAGAAACGCATAAATTACATTCGATGTGTGTGTGTGTATTTGTAGTTGTAACAAACAGTTTGTTTCTGGATTTTTATTGTTGATAAGATTGAAGTTCTGAACATTGAATATAGCGCCATAAAATTGCGAAGATAGTTGTGTTTTTGACAGGGTGAATTTGGGACCAAATGTTGGAATTGGACGTGGTGTGCTGGTGTTCATATTTAAGCTTTGAAACTGTGATTTATAAGCACATTTGTCCAGATCTGTGCAGGCAGCTGTATTTGGTTCAACTAAAGACTAAGATCTATCTAAACCATTGGAATGTTCATTATGTAACGTTATTTGATCATCAGGGTCTGTCCTCGGATTAGGCAGCTGATTCCTGCTTTCTGAGACAGTCACAGATTCAAGATAAATTTCCTTCTCAAAATTGTTAGGATTAAAGCCAAATAAATACCCGTAACTTATCTCAACAACACTGCTGAGGTTTTCACACGATTCTTTATCATTTTCAATTCATACCAAAAAGCACCAAAACAACGGGAACTCACATAATATGACATTTTGACAGTTGTTTTAGTGTTGCAGACTATAAATTCGTATTGATTTTATAACTATTCCTAAACAGTTGTAATCATGTGCCTGTATTACATTTTGTTTCAGATTTTTGCAAGTTTATAAATTGTAAATTTGTACATTTTGATTAATAAAGCTTTTATAGATTTTTATGTGTTTCGTGCAAAGTTTGAGGTGTTATTTTAACTGCAGTGAAAAAAATCTGAAATTGCTTTTTTTCAGTCTTATCTTTTTTATCAGTTGGTTTTACTTCCCTTGACTTGGTCCATGTCTCCGAATTGCTACCCTCGCTTTAACCAATAGTGTTATCTGCCAAACCACAAAAAACAAAGCAACACCTAAACACAAATAATAAAGAATCAGGTATCTTTGGGAACAAATAATGAAATTCAATTTGATACTTTCTTAGACGTGGAAAGTTGGAACGTTTTTTTAATGATGACAATAATCTTGAAAGGACAACAATTTAAAATAAAATTTAACAATAGAAAATCTAGGAGATGCATATCTGCAACAACCACTTAATCTGACTGAACACCACGAATACAGTAAAACAATGCACTTGTCAATAAGCAATATTTGAATGTGTACTGTTTTGAAAAAGAAAAAGGAGCAGACATATGAACCAACAATTTTGAGAGATTTTTTTCTGATTCATTGTCAGGCAATTAAAATGTGCAAACAAGGTCTTGATAACAAACCAACAAGCGCCGATGTCCTTATGAAGATCATTTTAAAAAGGTGTACGATACTAACACCTTTAGGGGTTATATACTCAGTTATCTCGTCAATGTGATTTATTTGAGCTACATATTATGGCATGAGAACAGGTACGAAAATATACAACTTAGAACTGGGTAACGTCACTGTTAGTCCCGTACTGGAGTCAACGATCGGATTATAAGGTATATACTTGAAAAAAAATATTCAAAATTTAAGAGTTTTTTAAAGACTTCCACTATTTATCTGGTTATATTTCAGAATTACATTATTTTACACATTCGTTTTATACCGTCTCCAGATAACTGAAATACTGTTGGTGGGACGATAAACCCAATAAACAAACATTCGTTTTATACAACAATATAACCCGTTATACAAATGTGAACAATAAAAATAACTGTTATAATAAAACCAAATTCGCCCAATAGAGTAAGCATCAACTGAAACATAGTAAACAAAATTAAATTAAATTAAATTAAACAACAGTATGAACAAAATGAACTAATTGAAAACTGAAGCCACAACAACTGATCCCAGAACAACAACTTATATGTAATATCATCAAGCTAAAATTAAACACATACAATTGTCTAATGATCACATAATTTAACATTAATAAACATACACACGTGATGCATGTATCCATTGTTTTTACACATAGTAGTTGCAGTAAAGTAAATCCCAAAATGTCCATGTCATTTTGATTATTAAACAATATGTAAATGTCATGATTTGTTTTGACGTGCACGCAACCGTATGACCTAGAAGCTAAATGACAAAGGCGTTTCCCCGAATCAAAATGTATAAATAAATGGTCACAAAAATGCCAATAATCTTAGCAACTACGGTAATCTGAAGACCCACCAGTCCATGGCGATTTTGTAATTCGTTCAAATGGGCAATATAGACCAACTGTTTGCCGCAACGCATCTGCATGCAATTGAGCCTTCCAAATGTCACTCTGGTTCTTTGTGAAATTCTATGGAAATTTCACTTATACCGTTCATCAGGACAATCAACAAAACCCAATTTACCTAACACGTGGACGTTCATGATGAAAATCCAGGGTCACGACCTGGCTCAGATTATCCAGTTGAGAGATCCCTTAACAAGCGAATTCGACTGATTTCAGAAAATGACAACGACTAATCCACTAAGAAAATAACAGTAAAAAGATACTAAAACTAAGTTTTCTCTGTTTCTTGAATATTTACTCTGACTTATATGGCCATTTAAAGAATCACATGCAATATGGACATTTGGGAAATTCCCGACATACTACTTCAGATTGCGATAATTTTGTATTCTTGCGCAGAAAATTATTTACGAATTTCATCGCATAATTATCATTTTAACATATATGTCCGAAAACGAATCTTGAAGTTCATTTGAATGTTTCGCAATTTTTGAATAAATATGCCAGAAGATGGTATTATCTGTAGATTTTGGTAAATCACATTTTGTTAAGTAGTCCTTGAACCTTATCCAATAAGCTTTAAATCACATATTTCAAAAGCACATAATAATTACGTAACATTTAAATATAAATGCGTTAAACTATGAGCATAATAAATGTATTCTACTAAAAGGTAGGACATTGTTTTATACCACCTACCTGTCATACACGTGTCATCACTGTGATTGTAACCAAGTAGACAACCTTCGATGCATACGCCTGAAACGTGATCACAGTTAGCTCCGCCCCCTTGACAGTTTCCACATTCGGCTGAACAGTTCTGACCAAACCACCCAGGACTACAAGCTGCACAAAGATATCAATTATTTAAATCGGTCATGATTTCGTTTACTCGAATAAGAAGCTCAGGAATGTTGGTATTAAATGGCATTCAACTGTCCGTATATTAAAAAAGAGTAAACGAAGCATGCAGTAATGATATAAACCTTTACATGTCATTAAAGGTAACAGAATTGTGATAAAAAAATCTACTTCTAAATTTGAAATGGTTCTCGCATTTTAAAATGTACACACATATATCACCTACATTGCAAACATGTGACGTCACGGTGATTGTAACCAGGTTGACAACCTTCTGTACACACTCCTGACACGTGTTCACAGTTGGATACGCCCCCTTGACAGTTTCCACATTCGGCTGAACAGTTCTGACCAAACCACCCAGGACTACAAGCTTTAAGGAATATTAAGCAAAACTCAATTTAAAATCTCATCCTCTTCAGTCATAACGCCCTATATAATGGCACATTTCTTTGAATTATTTAAATTCGTGCAAACACAATACATCAAATAACTTAAAAGCAACCGCTATAAAAATATATACGTTAACATATGTGAATCGTTGGAATAATCACCAACAGTTGTTTTAATATGACGTTAAGCAACTGTCAAAGCAGGTAGACCAGACCAATAGCCATTCAGGTCGATCCCAGGCAGTCATTCCTAAAAACTAAAACTATCTGCCAAACTAAACTAAAATTATAATGCCCAACTAGGCTGAAACTGTAAACCTAGCTAGGCTATAACTACATCACCAACTACATGATCCGATAGTTTGAAATCTATGCCTACCTGGGCTTAAATACTTTTCTGAAACTCTAGGCATCAATTCATAAAATATATTTACTTACTAGTCTTAAATGCATACCGAATGGACCTCACACGTATAATTCACCAAGCGTCACATTTTAAAATGTTATAAAGTTATAAGTTATAAAACATAATAATACTGGTATATCTTAGCTATTGCTAAGCTTCTCTCGTTCTCTCTTTATCTCTCTCTCTCTCTCAATTTATAAGAATGGCTAAAAACAACTTTTGACATATTGTTAACATTATTTCTGTTTGTATCCACGACTTCTAGTAAGTGGTTATATTTTAAAAAATCTACCATTTTTTCACAAAACAATCGCCCCCTGGACATTCTTGTCAAATGATTAAACAACGTTAATTTTCCGTCAAAGAACACTTAAGTATGACTTGTTTGAGCAAAACCTATTGGATATACAATAGTTCTGCTATCAATACGAAGACACATATATGACATGAAAAGCTTTATTATCCACGTAAACCAAAAGAACAAGCCACATTTCCTTGTTTTATCAATAACGTTCTGTTATTGCTATATCTTTGCAAAAGTATATTGATATCATCTATGTGTAAAAACAGTTTACAATGACATTGTGAACATAAGAATATCTGTATAAAACGTCTGCGATTTATGCTTTTCTGAAATGTACCTTGCATGCATTCGACATCACTGTTGTTGTAACCAGGGAGACAACCTTCGGAACACACCCCTGTCACGAATTGACAATTGACTCCGCCACCTTGGCAGTTTCCACATTTTGCAGAACAGTTCTGACTAAACCATCCATTGTTGCAAGCTGCAGAATTATAATATTATACCACTTTTAATATACTGAATGTGTTTCATATAACAATTTATCAATGCGACTATATATATATACATATATATATATATATATATATATATATATATATATATATATATATATATATATATATATATATATATATATATATATATATATATATATATATATATATATATATATATATATATATATATCGGGCGTCGGACAATGCATCAATTAATTTAGTTTCTAATACAATTTTATTGAGAAATAAGTGAGAAGTTCTCAACATAATTCCCTTTTGTGTCCATGATCTTATATTGTGTGGTTATTTGTAAGGAACTCGGACAAGTATTTATATTTTTTGAAGAAAAAATAACAGGATATAAATATTTTCTAGTACCAATATAAATATCCGTCATTTATTGATTCATAAAACTAATTAGATTAAAACCAAGACAAAATTAAGTGATCTCTTAAGGTAGCAATTAAGTCTTTTTGACTATATCGTATAGAATAACATATATCATTTTAAAATTGCATTTTTACAACTCTAATACTTTGAACATAAAATGCTATAACAATTACACAAAATGATTTATTTTCCGAAAGTAACCCTTCACACATGTGACATCACTATTGTTATAACCAAAAATACAACCTCTAGAATACAGCCCTGTCACGTGATTACAATTGACTCCACCCCCTTTGCAGTTTCCACATTTTGCAGAACAGTTCTGACCAAACCATCCATTAATGCAAGCTGCAGAATTGTAATATTAAACTGCTCTTAAAATACTAACGAGCTTTATAAAACACGTTTTTATCACTGTGACTGTACATATGAAATTCGAACGAAAAAGGACTCCATTTCTAAAGCCTAAATTACCGCTATTTGGTCCAAACATCGGACAATCCTCTTCATCCTTTTGTAGTATTTTTACTACGCTCATTTTTCCACGAAGCATAGTTCAAAGTTATCTTTTTGGAAAATAACATATAAACTATATCTAGTATCATTTTACCAATATAAATATCCGGCACTTTATGCTTCATAAAACAAATTAAATTAAAAACCAAGACAAAATTACACGCTCCCTTAGGGTAATAATAATGTATTTTTGGCATATCATATACAATTACATTAAACATAAAAAGCTATAACAATTACACACCCTGCATACACGTGACATCACTGTTGTTATAACCAGGGAGACAGCCTTTGGAGCACACTCCTGTCATGGGATTGCAGTTGGCTACTCCACCTTGACAGTTTCCACATTTTGCAGAGCAGTTCTGACCAAACCATCCATCATTGCATTCTACGGAATGGAAACTATGCAGGAATACACATGTATAGCATTAAATGGTATATTGACATCTTAGGCCAAAACAAAACTCCACACTGTTTCCGTGTACTGAGGTCGTTCTCTTATTTTTTATAACTTTTAAATTACATAATTATATTTTGAATGGTTAAATAATAGATTCCTATTTTTAAACATCACGATATTAGAATGACGCTTATGAATTTAATTATTTTCCGAAAGTTACCTTGCACACATTTGGCATCACTGTTGTTATAACCAGGTAGGCAACCTTTAGAACACACTCCTGTTACGTGATTACAATTGCTTCCGCCACCTTGGCAGTTTCCACATTTTGCTGAACAGTTCTGACCAAACCATCCACATTTGCAAGCTGCAGAATTTTAATATTAATCTACTCTTTAAATACTAAATTAGCTGCAAAAAACATGTTTTATCAGTGTGACTGTACATATGCAATTCGCACGAAAAAAAATCCATTTCTAAAGACTAATATACCGCCGCTGTGTGGTTACCGATTTTCTCAAACATCAGACATTCCTTCTTATCCGTTTGAAGTTTTTTTACTACGCCCATTTCCCCACGAAGCATAGTTCATAGTGATCATTTGTGAAAATAACATAAGATATAAACTATAGCTAGTATCATTTTACCAATATAAATTTCCACCATTTAAGGCTTCTTAAAATTAATTAAATTTAAACCAAGACAAAATTAGGCGCTCCCTTAGGATGTGAATAATGCTATTTTTGCTATGTCATATACAACAACATTTTAACATATACCACTTTAAAATTGTGTTTTTACAACACTGATATCTTAAACATAACATAGCTATAACAATTACACACCCTGCACACACGTGACATCACTGCTGTTATAACCAGGGAGACAGCCTTTGGAACACACTCCTGTCATGTGATTGCAATTGACTCCTCCACCTTGACAGTTTCCACATTTTGAAGAGCAGTTCTGACCAAACCATCCATCATTGCATTCTACGGAATGGAAACTATGCAAGAATACACATATATAAATGGTATATTAACACCTTAGGCCAAAACAAAACACCACACTGTTTCCGTGTACTGACGTCGTTCTGTTATTGTTATAACTTTTAAATTACATAATAACATTTTGCATGGTTAAAATAATAGTTTTCTATTTTTAAACATCACGATATTAGAATAACGCTTATGGATTTAATTATTTTTCGAAAGTTACCTTGCACACATTTGGCATCACTGTTGTTGTAACCAGGTAGGCAACCTTTAGAACACACTCCTGTTACGTGATAACAATTGCTTTCGCCACCTTGGCAGTTTCCACATTTTGCTGAACAGTTCTGACCAAACCATCCACTTTTGCAAGCTGCATAATTTTTTTATTAATATATCATTGAAAACTAAATTTGCTTTGTAAAATACGTTTTATCACTATTACTATACATATGCAATTCCAAATAAAAGAAAAAAATCCTTTTCTAAAGCCTGAAACACCGCTATTTTCTACAATCATCGGATAATCCTCCTAATCCTTGTGTAGTTTCTTATAACATAAGATATAAACTATATCTAGTATCATTTTGACCATTATAATTATCCAACATTTATTGCTTCATAAAACCAATTCAGTTGAAACAAACCCAAGACAGCATTAGGCGCCCCCCTTAGGGCATGAATAATTTTTTTGGCTATAAGAGTACTTAAGACCCTAGTGCAACGGAGATTATGTGACATGAAATCAAGGACAGATAATCACGTCCGCCGTAAAAATAGGCTGCGAGTTTTATTTAGCACAGTATGTGTTATTTCGTGATAAAGACTGAAATGTAGTCAAAAAAGTTTTAACCGAATGGGGACAAGAAAAGCCTAACTAAAGTCGTTATATATGAGGTCTAAAGTCACAAGACGATATCGAACGTCAAAAGCTAAGAAAAAATGAAAGAACGTTAAAAAACCCTTCAAGCTTAAAATGTAAATGGAGAAACAAAACTTGTGGTAATGAACTTTATAGCATGCCTGAAAACTTAATTTACAGAATTGAAAATCAACACAAAGTATATATACGCAAGGAAGTTGATCTACTCATGGATCCAACGAAGCAATGAGGGTCAAACCTCAGAATCATGCAAACATCCAAATCTTCAATTGGGCATATCCGCTGGAAAACCGGCAGTCGCAAATAAACACAGGACTAATTGTAGTCAAATTCAACTGTCGCTGTTAACGACAGAACAATGGTGACTTTAAAGTATCTCTGCTAATAAATTAAAGAGGAATTCAAGTTTGATGTTCTTAGTGTCCCCTCCCAAGTCCTCATTGAATAAAAATGCTCGATAAAACCGAGCAATCCCTCCGTATAATAACCACTGAGATTAACAGCTTTGAACAAAATCGCTTATGTACCCACATCCCGACGTTAGTATTGCTAAGCGATATCATCAGTTGAAATCTAAATGGATTATGAGACTATTTTAAAAGTAATAAATGTCATAGTCTTTTTAGACAATATAATGTACGACATCAATTTTATTGCTCAAAAACATTTTAAAGTAAAAACACACTTCATCCATTTCACGTAAATACACCTGAACTTAATATAATAACGCGATATTAGAAACATAATTATTCATGTTCTATGTGTTAAGAACTCACGTTGTATTGCTATAATAATAAGTCAAAGTATGCCATGAAATACAAAGATTTAGTGTGATAACTTGTGAAACGTTGTAAGGTAAACGAATACATGTTTCCCAATTAAATATTTACTGACACATATATATGCATGTATGTACAACATAGTGTAATGCTAGATTTTACAAATGTTATTTCCATGCAAAAATGCTTTAATATTTCATCTTTGTAACTATTTCTTTTTCCGGTACTTGTTCTAAACAGACCAGTGTAATTATTATAAATGACAGTTCCATTTATTAAAAAGAAAGGTTCTTTTAATTTTATAGTCATTTATGTTAATTCTATTATAATTTTTTTCCGCATCAAAAGAAGCTTATCACAAATATGAATTAGTGACAAAAGGTTCAAAGAAATATTCACATAGACCAACGTTCTGACATAAAGGTTATAAGGACATATTTTTACATTGATACGTTACCTTTAACACACGCCAGGGGCTCGAACCCGGCCTCACACCCTCCAGGACACGCCCCGTTCACTTTGTCACATGCCCTGTTGGAAATGCACTTCCCACACGTCTGATTGCAGCTCCAACCCCATTGCCCGTCATCGCATTCTACATGTATAGGAATTGAGTTATATATATTCGGAGAGAGAGAGAGAGAGAGAGAGAGAAAGAGAGAGAGAGAGAGAGTGAGAGAGATTATTTCGATTACAAGAGCTATACAAAATTGTTGATTGTAAATGAAATTAACCATTTGTCTGTCTGAGTTTTCATTTAATTAATCAGTAAATGCCATATATTTATAATGGTAAATTGATACCGTAAAAGATGGATACCATTAGGTAAGAAAATGAGTGTGACAACAACCAAAAAAAGGGTAAATTACATTTTCTGTTTGACGGAAAATATATTGTTCTATGTCCTAGATAGAAAGATAGATGATAGATATATAGATAGATATATATATAGATAGATAGATAGATAGATAGATAGATAGATAGATAGATAGATAGATAGATAGATAGATAGACAGATAGATAGATAGATATGTTTACTGTGAGTGACCATGTATGATTTATAATAGTGTTGAGCCGTAGAAGGGACACGCATTTGAATGTAAATTGGTCACTGTTTGTAAAGTGATATGATATCCGTAGTTTTCATTTCTTAAGTTTAACATTTTTTATCGAAACATGTGCTTCCTAAAATGACAAAGACTGACTCCGCTCGATTAGGATAGTCATAGTCTGTTCTTTCACGACCTCAATGACGTTACTAATGTCGAGCACGTCGGTAGATTATTTTGTCCAACTGCACCTGATTCCATTGTGTGTGCAATCAGTATCAATTATTTGGTCGTCCGTACCTATACGAGATAGTGTACAAGAGCATCGTTATTCAACTAATGTCTCGAGTCTTCTAAATCGACCCTGCGTACGACGTCCAATGCTAAAAAGTACAATACGTGCTAAACTGATGCGACTTTAAAATATGAAAAAAAGATTAAGTTAATAACGTTAACCTTTTACTTAATGAAGTCATGCATGGGCTTGGATGTACCATCACTTCCACAGGCCATTGATGCTTACTGGTTAAGAGAATCATTTAGCGCAAATGACATGTAAATAGCAACCCTATAGTGGTAGTGGCGTGTACATAGCGTCATCCTTTTCAGAAACTATCAAATAATAATTACAAGTAGCAGGATAATACGATCACTTGCGTTTTTTATAGGAATTTTTCGGCAATATGTTTCTTGGTGACGCAGAAATGTTAAAAATAAGGTTTAGGCAGCACATCTAGACATCCATCATTGGGTTAATATTGTACACCTGGCATCCGGCGATTCAATTGGCAACGTGATTAACCATTAGAACTTCAGAGTAGTGAAAGTTAGACTTAGTACAATCTACCAATTAGAATACTACATACTTTTATAACACAGATCAGGCTTCCAGGAAGGACTGCAGCCTCGAGGACAGCTGCCGGTCGTTACATTACATGAGTCCTTATAGGCGCAGTTACCACACATCTGACTACAGGTCGAACCCCAATAAGCTGGTGAGCATTCTGTTTCAAAAAAAGTGTTATTTTTTGGCAAAAAAAACAACAACACATTTTTTATCCTTTTCAACTCTCAACTCTTCTGTGTATAATAGGTTGCCTAAGGTGGTATATTTATCTGTAGAGAAAAACATTTACTTTGCGATTAAAACAAATACACAAGTATATCAACCAAAAAGCTATACCTATGTCACAACTTCCATTTACTCCCGTCCACCGCCCTTGACAACCGTAGGGACACACAGCTCCTAATCTCTGGGAACCAGTCGTCAGGGTTGTGCACATACATACGTCACTGCAATCCCAACCACACAAGCCAGGTAAACATTCTGGAATCAAACAACTCACGATGTTTGCATTAATTGAACGGAATAAATAATTACATACATAATATTGTCATTGAAACTTATGCAGATTAGTATATATTTTAGTAAGTAAAAGCTCCGAAAGGACAAACAATAGTCATCAACAAACAGTGTTAAGCATATTAACAAAAAAAAATAATATGCATGAATACATTATATTTATCAATTCCAATTATGGTAAAATATGATTAGGATAATGTACATGTACTTGCTGGTCATATTCTCCTGTTGAGATTATGTGCACATGTTTATACCTTTACTATATTATCCTAGAGTTAAAATGCTAGTATTACATGAAAAATATTAATTTATATATGACATGTTTACTTTGAAAACGTTGTCTTACAAGAGAGTTCGGTAGAATAAATATAAAAACAATTGTTAAATGTTGACTAACCTGCATAAACGATAACTTCACAAAGAACCATAATATGGGACCTGTTTATCCGGACTGTGTCTCCGTCTTTGGGCTGCTCCAGATCCAGCGTCCAGGGTACATAGTAGGATTGTTGGTTTGTGTCCTGGTACGTGTTGTTCCCGCCAATTGTCAATTTGAAGTTTTTGGTTTGACCTTTAAACATATATGTATAGTGCGCTTTACTGTGATCTATTCTTAGTGCTTTTAATTTTGTAAAAAAGCTTAAAGTATCAAATCATAGGTGTTTTCTTTGACAGAATGTACTCATTTGCTTTTGTATGAAATGAGTATTGGGATTTGCAAGTCAAATCTTTTATTGACGGTATTATTAAATTTTTGTTGTACATAAAAAGTAAAAATCCAGCCTAACCTGAGTCTTCCGGGCGACTAAAGACATACACATCTTCTATTCTGTATGAAGTCTCCAGGTTCAACTGCCACCAACGGTTAACTCCGCCCTTGTCATTGGTGGCAGAGCAAGTGAGACCATAAGTGGCATTCCATGTTCCAGTTCCGTCAACCGCCAACTGGGAATGCCAAGTTAGGCCACCCCACCGAAGTGTGGACTGCTGTGTTGTGTTTTTGTTGAACGACACATGTCGACCTTTTTATGCAAATGCCATGGGATTTTTTCAGAACCATTATTTAAATAATTTCTTTCCAAAAGGGTGCATCAACTGCGTAGTAATCGATAAGCTGTATAATTAAGTTAAAATTTTAAGCGTGTACTCCCTACATTTTTCATATATATATTTCAATCTAAATACACTAAATGTGAAGTCCCGACACCGTATGACCTATTAAGTGTCGGTGTGCCGTAAAACCCAAATACAAAATACATTTCTTCAACTGAAACCTTTAATTGGCATAGGTGTGTTAGGTACACACAAAATTAATTATGACAATGTCAAATTAAGATTTTTCACACTATACGTATTAACATAAATGAGTTCCTCCTTGTTAAATTTCAGAAAAATAGACGTTAAATTTACTTTTACCTTTTTGCTTCTGTCTTGAGTAAAAAATCAATGCATAAACAAAATAAAATTCATCGTTAAGACCTCTGAAAATTATAGACATATGTATTACATTGTAAAGTAAAGTCCACAGCCTCGAGAATGTTTGGTTAAGATTAGTATTTATATATATAAATGTATAGATCACATGCTATTAAATAAAACTTCTTGCATACCTCCATAAATTTCAAGCTCACATAATTGGAGTGTGTGTTGGCTCCCCTGGTTTACGATTTGCAGAACCCGGGCCACGACTGGATGTTGGCACATTATCTCCGTCTTGCCTCCGCCTGCAACCATTGACGACTGGGCACACGACTGTTTCCCAATTGTAAAGTTAATCGCATTGGCTGTTTCTATCCGAACATATGCTGATGGCGCTTTTGAAATGGAATGCATGTAAGGTATAGTAGTATACTTGAAGAGACAGAAATGTAATAAAATGTTAAAATCATTCAGCATCGTAGTGAAACGGGTAGCAGACGCGTTAATTTGTGCATAGATAAACACCACGTGCCAAATTTACTTGACTATATGATAATAACTTTGATGCAGGTTTGGTTACCGTTTATACAAACTTTGTTTAAACGATATTTAACATAATTTAATTTGTCTAATTGCACACTACTTGCTGTTTTAGTAAAAAATAGTTACAAACTTGCACCATCTGGAACTTGAATTGTCCGAACATATGTACACTTTTCGGAGATTTATGACGCTACGATTTGACGAAGACTTTGGTATTTTCAGTATACATTTTATGTAAAACATTTCAAATGGCATGTTTTGTACTGCAAGTGACCAAACTAATAATAACGGAGCAATTTTTTTTTAATTTCGTGAGGCACTTCTTGATATTCCGAGTCATTAGTTGACATTCCAAAAGCAGTTACCTTGTAGTATCAATATCTATTCGAACTTTGAAGTAGATCTACCATTTAAGTAAAATTTCTTTATAAAGATACATCTCATATTAATAGGTAAACAATCAATAATATCATATTTTGTGTGGAGCAGCCAACTTGTCTTAAGCGGCCAATTTTAGACAATGCCTTGGGTGACTGCTCAATACAAGTTTGACTGTACGTGGTTTGTGATTCAAATAAGCTACTTGGTTCAATATGGTTAATTTATTAAAAAGTAAGTTCGCATCTCGATGTTCTTTCTTTCATGTACCTACCATAAATTGTTAGACCAAACGCTGAATATAGATCCTGTTATTAAGACTAATAAATTATAGACTTCTTAGGGCAATAGTTCTGACCGTGTAATAAAGATGTTATACAATCCTAATGATAACTGATCTTTAAGGTTGAATAAGTATATACAAAGTATTTAACTATTACACTTGAAAATTGATATATATTTAAACTGTTTATAAATGAAGTGCAAATTCCACTTCAGTTTAACAGGACGGTATTGATATATGACAATACAACCTAACTAAGACTAAACAAAGCAAGGAAAATGGGACCAGGGTAATACTATGAAACAATGTCATTTAAAAATGTGTCACAATGCAAAACATATCTTTTATAATATATATTGTATTTACCTCCAGTCGGTGTGTGAATGATAAGCCCAACAATGTAGAAGGGTCTGACGAGCTCTAACCGCCAAAAATATTCATCCCCACCATCAGATGGTATAATGTCACTGCACGTCGTCAGGTCTCCGTCGTTCACAAATGTTGCGTTGGCATTTTCTCTATTCTGTTGAACGTTAGTAGAATTCAGGGCCACATTTCCTGTTGTGTAAATAATCCCTTTGTTTTCTATTCTAAATTAGTTGAACACATATTTAAAACAAATTACCACCAATTCTACTGATTGAGATATATATGATCAGATGATGAGTGGTTTTATAAATTAATTATCTGTCTTCATTGTACCAACATCGTAAATAAAAAACGTAAACAGAACAAGCATTAAAATAAACTTTTCTTTAACGTTACCGATATATTCATCATCATCATCATGATCATCATCATCATCATCACTGTCAATATAATCATCATCATCAACAACAACATCAGCATCAATACCATCATTGTCAACATCAGCATTATCATTAGAAAAAAAAGATCCTTATCATCGTCATGACAAGAAAAAGGTTGAAAAGACAAAAAACAACAACAACAAAAAAACAAAAACATATAACATGCCTCTCTGGCGCTTGTTCGCAAAAGCATTTATTTAAAAGTGGACAGCATTCAGAATTGCAAATTGTAATAAAACCGAAAAGAACACAATTTGAAATTGAACAAATTGATAGGAAATACGTTCTTTAAATATCCGCACCGGTTGTGATTTTACAATACAACCCGGACTGTTTACAGCCTTGAACAAACCCGGTCAAAAAACAACAACCGGATAACTGATATGTGTATTGCAGCTTTTGTGCGCATTCTAATTTACGGGTGATGACCAAAAAATCCTAGAAATACTTTTCTTGTTAGACTTGTTTATAGAGCATACTTACATTTCATACACAAGCAAAACCTAGCATTGCAATGTTTTTAAGCAGCAAAATTCATGCTTGTTCGCTTTATGTTCAGCAGATGAATAAAACCGGCTGGTCAATATCGACACAACCGATACAGGGAAAAATATTTTAATACAATGTTCAATGACACACAATGATTTTGCTTGCATTACGATGCATCATTTACTTCCTCAGAGCATCCTTACAAGATGTTTATGAATTCTAGTGTAATTAAATTATAGTGAGGTTTGAGTTTTGTTAAGCAATAATCGTTTTATTCAAATCCATCGACCTAAATAAATGTTTTACTGACATGATATTTTCAAAAGATTATGGCGTTCAAGTTGAGAGATTTAATAAAGCTTAAAGGCTATGATACATTCGGTGCAACATTGTAACATTTCTGCTTCAAGGTATGGATCCATACAGCTTATTTCATTACATACGTTATTCGTAGCCTCGTTTTCGGTATACAGTTATGGAGGGTTTAAAATCATACAAAAACCCTGTTAACGGTGAAACATGCGATGCATCTTAAGTTGTATAACTTAGACTCACAATAGTGTCTATTTACACATTACACATTTACACATTATTTCGCACGATTTAGTTTACTAAGAATTCTTTTCAGTGGTGTTCCGTTAAATAAGCATGAAATAAAACAGAGTCTTGCCCTGCTTCCTTATCGGTGACTCTTTAGTCCACACCTGTTTACATCGAAATATAGATTTATTTGTTTCAAGATAGACAAAGAACCGTTGGTGGGACGATACGCCTAACAAGCAAAAATATATATAATAAATTCTATTTCACGCGTTACGTAGACAAAAACATACTGTGCTACAACCACTCAAATTTATTATTTTCAAGGACATAACCTTAACTAGAAGAAAGGTAATTCAAGTGAGAAAACAGTCGCCTATATATGGCTGATAAACAAGTTAATTGCTGTGCAATCTTGCAATCTAGTAATACTTGTAATACTCAAGGTTCATGGCCTTTGCCCGTTCATCATTTAGAGGTTTGCACCCTAATGTGTGTTTGTCGCCGATTTCTGTATATGTAGATTGTACGAATTGAACATTTTGATGTTAATATACGGCTCAAAGAAATCAACGTTGGCCCTGTCGCTAGGGGCCTTAGAATTCTCCGGCTGCCGCTACCTGTAGCCGGGTAAGAACCATCCAAAGGTAGCCTAACTGTTTGCCTTGGATGGCGACCCAGTATCTCTACGACGAGGGGATCATGGTGGTTGAGGTCTTTGTTGGCTTGTCAGGATATTGATGTATAAGTCAACTCTGACCAACACACCACGTTGGCCCTAAGTTGTGGGGTAGACGGTCGGGGTGCTGGTTATGTATCCCATATCAGCTAACCCCTCGGCCGTTGCTGGGTTAGCTTTCACTCTCTTTCGTCCCACTTTCTTGCCCCCCAAAGTAACCCCTTTTGTCAAAGAAACATCCATCAAAGGTCTTCTTGACAATGTAGTATTAGTCAAAAAACTTAAAAATGTCTGCTAACTAATCGAAACTGATCGCAAAACCTACTCCGATAAACTCCGTAAACTAACTGACTTCTGGTCCTTAAAGAAAAAACGTTCGCAAACCCATCACTCCATATTTCGATTAAGGTTGGTTACCTCAACGTGAAAGTGCAGGTGTACATTCCAAATCCACTTAGGTGTTTTCATTTTCAGAATGTTGGCCACCACGAGTCCCAGTGCAAGGACGACGACCATTGCCCTCGTTGCGGCGAAGTGTCCTCCGAGCACAGGGAAGACGTATGTCCTAACCCACTTAAATGTGTTAATTGTGCTGGACCACATGAGACCAAATCCAGGGATTGCCCTGCCTGGAAACTCGAAAAGGAAGTACTTAAAATAAAGTACACAAATAACATCTCTTTTCAAGAAACCAGAAAGCTGGCAAAAGACAAGATAACTCCTGCTGGTGGCACAACATATGCCTCAACAACCAAAAAAGCATCTCAGAGCAAAAGGACAATTCCACCCAGTATGAGGTCCCGACTGGTGACCAAACTTCTGACAAAATCATAATACCTTCCAAATACAAAAAGGTATCGGAATCTTTTGAGACTCAGACTTCTCCCTCGATCAGAAACACTGCCCCATCAAGTAATTCTGTGTATAATGCGAAGGCACAAAAAAAGCCTGCAGTCAAGGACCAGGTCTCCTCTAAGGAGGCTGCTGGTCCTTCGGGGCAGAGGAGAGGTCATAGTCCCCACTGCTCCAAACACTCGGGTGATAAATGCCCATCAAAACAAATTCGAGTGTCTAATGGGTCTCCATCAGACACTAGAAAACCACCAAGGTCACCTGTAAAAGCACCAAAAATATAGTCGACAAGATTTAAGTTTAAAAATCCCATGAATAATAGAATCATTAAGTGGAACTGTCGAGGTAATAAGGCCATGCAATGACATGCTTATTCTATTATCTACGCTAAATCCTGCTGTGCTTTGTCTTCAGGAAACCATTCTTAAATACTCTGATAAATTTGATTTTAAGGGCTATACTAGTTATAAGCATATACATACGGCTTGCGAAAGGGCATCTGGAGGATCGACAATAATTGTCAGCTCCAAACTGCCACACTCTCAACTCGACAAACATACGAACTGTTGCTAATCGTGTAACTCTACATAAAGTTGTAACTATTTGCTCTGTCTATATTCCACCGAATTCAAATGTATCTTAAGACGATTTAGATAATCTTATTAACCAGCTGCCTACTCCATATATACTTGTTGGAGGCTTTAATGGTCATAATCCGCTATTGGGATGTTGTGACTTTAACAATGAAGGCAAGACGATAGAAGACTTTATTGCCCATAATGATATATGTCTGCTCAATAATAAAAAGCCAACATACTTGCACCCCGCAACTGGGCATTATTCATCATAAGAACTAACATTTTGTCACCCCTCTGTTTATTTAGATTACACTTTGGATGTGCACGATGACCTTTGTGGAGGTGATCACTTTCCTGTAATCCTTACAAACTATACTTCGGCAATAGGTGACGATAATCCTCATTGGAATATAGACAGAGCAAACTGGGACATGTTCTCAGCACTTTGTTTTGCAGAACTTGTCCCAACTTCAATAGAAAATGTAGATGACAAAATTGTCGCATTTTCAAACACTTTGCACAATATAACAGAAAGGTGTATACCAAAGACCTCGACTAAATTAAAACATGATAAGCCTTGGTTTAATGAAGAGTGTAAAACTCGTAAACGTAGGGCGGCATTAAAGCAATTTGATGTTCGACCTACCGATACAAATCTTAATAACCTTACAAAAGAAAAAGTCGCCGGACTATCAAACATGCCAAAAGACCATCTTGGCAAATTATGTTTCAAAATTAAATGGCAAGACTTCCATCAAAAACGTTTCGTCTGCTATTAAAAAGATTAGCGGTAAACCATCTTATTCGACTGTTAAACACCTTAAATCAAATCGCACCGTGGTAACAGATAAACAAAACATTTCAATCACTTTTGCCTGAAAACTTTGCCCAAAACTCCTCATCGGCAAACTACACGACTCAATTTCAAACCTTTAAACACTCTGCTGAAACGGAAAACATTAAATTTAAATCTAATAATAACGAAACTTACAATCAATCCTTTTCCTTGAAAGAGCTTAAACATGCTCTAAATAAATTACATGATACCGCTGCTGGTCCAGACGACTTACCGTACCAATGTTTCAAACATCTATCAAATCAATCTTTAAACTTACTTCTGTAAATCTTTAATGACATTTGGATATCCGGTAAAATGCCCGAATCTTGAAAAATGCCTTGATTATTCCAGTTCATAAACAAGGTAAGGATCCAACAGATCCTCAGAGCTATAGACCTATTGCTTTGACAAGCTGTATTTGTAAAACCTTAGAACGAAGGATCAATAATAGACTTGTCTGGTATATCTGAATATTAAAGTGGATTCAGACACCAACGTAGCACAGTCGATCATCTATTTCGTTTAGAAACACCCATTCGTGATGCTTTTATCAAGAAGAAACACCTTGTAGCTGTGTTTTTTGATCTTGAAAAGGATATGATTCGACTTGGAAACATGGGATTTTAAAAGATTTAGGTGACCTTGGCCTCAGGGGTCGTTTACCAATATTCATTGACAACTTTCTTTCTGATGGAAATTTCCAGGTCAAGATTGGGTCCACTCTGTCATCCGTTCATAAACAGAACAACGTGTCCCCCAGGGTAGTATTCTCATACCCTTTTTAGCATAAATATAAATAATATTGTTAAAACCCTTCATGAAGGGGTTGACTGTGCACTTTTGGCGGACGATTTCGTTTTTTGTAACCGTTCTAAATATATGATCACAGTTGAAAGACAATTACAACAATGTCTTAATAACTTATAAATGAAGCAACACTAAGGTTTTTAAATTTTCTCCAACCAAAACCACCTGTATACATTTCTGTCAGAAACGAGGTCTTCATATTGACCCTGATTTTTTTTTTAAATAACGTTCGTATTCCCGTCGTCCAGGAAACTAAGTTTGTTAGAGTTATTTTTGACAGGAAACTGACTTTTCTTCCACATATCAAGTACATCAAGAAGTAATGTCTCAAGGCTCTTAACTTGTTTGAATATTTATCCCATACAGACTGAGAAGCCGATAGGAACACATTGTTACTTCTGTATCGTTTCCTAATTCAGTCTAAATTAGATTACGGAAGCATAGTCTATGGTTCTGCCAGGAGGTCCTATCTCCAGATGCTGGAAGTCGTTCACAACCAGGGACTTCGTCTAGCGCTAGGAGCGTTCAGGACCTTGCCAGTGAAGAGCCTTTACGTTGAAGCCAACGAACTATCATTATACTTGCCTCGCGAGAAATTTTCTTTGCAGTATTATTAAACTCATGTTTACCCCTGATAACCCAACGTTTAATTGTGTTTTCAACCCTAAACATAAAGACCTTTATGATCGATCACCTAAAGCCAACAGACCTCTTGGTTTAAGGCTTAAAGGTAGCATAAACACATCAGGTATAAAACTCGATAGCTATTCTGAAAGCACTACAATTGAACATCCACCATGGCAACTCCGTTCCCCTGATGTGAATTTAGAACTCTAAAAATAAAAAGTCAAACACAGATCCTTTGATTTTACGATCTGAATTTCTCGAACTTTGTGTCAAGTATTCTGATCATCTTCATACATATAATGATGGTTCAAAGACGGACACTCACGTTGGCTGTGCGTCCAAAAGTAAAAGCCACTGCATTAAACAAAGACTTCATAACAAACTCATCTATCTTCACCGCTGAAATCCAGGCTATAAATCATAGCATTGATATCATTTCAGAACATTTTGGTGAAAAAAAGTGTTATATTTTCAGACTCATTGTCTGTATTGCAGAGCATAAATTCACTGAATTATTCCAATCAACATGTTCGCAATGTCCTTGTCAAACTTCAAAGTTTATATGACACTAACGAAATCTCCTTCTGTTGGCTTCCTAGTCATGTAGGCATCCGAGGAAACGAGGATGCAGACAAGAGTGCAAATTCTGTCTCAACCCTCACTGAGACAGATCTCTGCATTCCACACACTGATTTTAAGCCTAACATCGGTGTCAATGTCTCTGCTTGCAGAGAAAGTAGACGGGAAGACGTAGCTCTTACCCGCTGTCGCATTGGACATACTAGATTAACTCATTTATATCTTTTAAAAAGAGAAGTTCAACCTGTATATGTTCCTTGCCAGGAACCACCGACAGTAAATCATATTTTATTACAGTGTATCGACACAGAAAACATTCGGTCGAAGTGTTTTAATGTCAATAAATTTGTACGAACAGTTTAGGACAGTGTCGGATTCTAAATGTGTTTGCTTCTTGAACGAGATTAGTATTCTTAATAAGTTATAAATTCTTTAACTGTTTTAACTGTTTATTTACCAACCGATTTACATTTTTAAACCGTTTAATATATTAATCTATTTGCAATTGTAATTTACTTTTTTGTTGTAATGTCCGTTTCTCGAAGAGAACCTCCTTGAAAATTCGTGCCGGATTCTTCTTTCTAACCACAGCCTTTTTCACACCCATTCTCGTTCTTTATGTTGGCGCTTGATTTTTCTAGAATGCCGTTCAACTTAGGCCTAATTCCTGTATAATTGGCTATCGAGCGCATTCTTTAACTCATATTTTATCTTACCTAACAACTTCTTATTGGCCATGCTTTGGAGACTGTGGTATATCAGGTAGTCGGAAGTGCCGTAGGTGTTGTGATTCCTACCTATGTCGCCGTGTACGTTTAAAGCAGTTTGCAGCGATCCCAATACTGGGAATACAGACGGTTGTAGTAGAAGTCATATATGAGGGCCTAAGACAGAATAAGGATGCTCATGCCCACGTAGATTTGACGCTTCAGGACAAGGCGATTCTTGTGCATCTAGATGGCCGCAAGGTCGCCAGCGAATATGTTGGCCCTCGGGAATGACGGGCCAGCTATCAGGCGACTGAGTCTATCTTTCTCGAACGGGGGCACGAGCTTCCAAATTACGTGTCGGCGAAAGTTCTCCATCGCCTTGCCGGACTACTGAATACACAGTTATTCATACGTGTGTACATATGTTTTCAAAGTCATTAGTGGCTTTTATCTGCATCACTGTGTATATGTGTATGAATGGCTCCATCCAAGGGCTCTGCCTGAATCGGAATGCTCTGTGGATCTTCGCCAGCGTCACCCCGATGACTGATAGACTGAAGTTCTAGTAGCCTCACATATCGGTCATAAGCGCGAAGGTTAAGCACAAGCTTATGAACCTCGGTCTGCGTTAGCCCAATACCTAGGAGGCCGTGCTGTTAGGGTCGGTCGACCTTGAAATCCACTCACTCTCGACAAATACGTGTTCTACTAGCAACAGGTACGAAATTTGCCCATCGTGCAGCTCGTTCTGATATTCGAGGTCCACATAAAGTATCATGCTCTCGGTAGAGTTTGTCCCGATATAATTAATGTCAGTCATATAGCTTGTTAGCATCCTAGTGGGTTGTGGGTTGCTCTGGATTGTAGCCTCGGAACCATATGTTATTGGTCCGGGCTTGGGACTTTGACACTATCGAGACCCGGCAACGGAGACCCATCTCGATGGAAAGGTGCCGTAGCCAGGAAGCTCTATTTCCGTTGTCTTTAGGAGGGTACCTCAGGACACGCCGAGACTCGTGTAGTTATCCGGCGAATCTAAGCCTTACTGCCACATGCACGGAATGCCTCGAAGGTGTCGAACAGCAGCAGGATGTCAGTGCGACTGTATACTAGTAGATCATGATAGTCATTTAGCGTCGCACAACCGAACCTCTCATACACCTTCTCGGAGTGGCTAACGTAGACTGCCCTGATCCCTGAGCATATCAATCTGCTCTAAAAGGATTCCGGTGGTGGTAGGCGTTCTCCGCAGAAACGATCCCAGCTGTCCATGTACTTATAGAGGTACATGCCATTCAGCATGAGCAGCGCCCGCTTTGCAGCATCTGGTTCATACCTCGATGTTATCTGGAATGCCTTTAGGGGATTCGTAGACACAAGTTTGTCTAATGCTGTCAATGCAGAGCTGCTCGTTGAGACTGAATGAGATGCAGGTAATGGGCCCGTCTACCTTTAATATTAACTGCATTTACAAGTGGTACTCGCATTTCCGCATGTTGTGGAAGACAACCGGCATGGTTGTTGTATTTGTGCTTAACCACAGGGCTGCACTGCTGTATTTCCTAATGATGTGGCAGTGGTCTACACAGGGCGTCCCCTAGAGCCTTTTGAAATACATGGCAGGCGGAGACTCTTTGACATTTGCTAATAAATCCTCTCAAATCATCCGCATAGAATCTGGATTAGATAGCTTTAACTTAATTTTCCGTCTCTCTTCCTGTAGTGCTTCCACAGCATTGGTTAACAGTGTTGGGGCCTCGGTACTCAACCGTGGACTAGGTGTGGCCATCACACCTTACAACCAAGTCGCAGTACATGCAGACCTCATGCTGCTGGGCGTTACAGGTATTGCTATCTTCGGGACGATTATCTGAAAATGTAATATTGGTGATGAGAGGTTCAAAGTTTGCATTTATAACAAAGGGAGTCTGGAGCTGCTAATGGTGATTCTGGATGGTGAGCTTTCCCCTTCTTCGGGCATTTCAAACAGCACAGACCTTATACATACGCCAGGTTAGGTTCTTAACACAAACGAAGTGCGCTTTTTTTAATACGGTATTTACGCCGGCTGACTGCTGATCCGATAGATAATTACCCCTTACACGTTGATTGCTAGGTTGTCGAGCTTCTTGACCTTAAAGACCTGGGGACAGACGGCGGGAAGTAAATGCCATTAAAATTCAGGCCGTTATCAGTTGAATACCACTGCGAACTATTTGGATTGTTTGGCGGCTGGGGGCGCCTTGGAAGACCGAAGTGTCCACTTGGGGCACATTTCGTCGGTGATCTTTACGTTGATGCGCATCTCCTTGTGTGTTCTTTTTCAATTCGGCTGGGAGAGGGATATATAAACCGCCTCTTAAGAGTTGGTACCGCTCTATGTCCAGCCACATAGTTGGGACCCGGTCAATTATCCATTCATCCAGCTTCTGTGTGTCCACTTCTCCAGTAGTTCTAGGATTTGAATAATGGCTCTATAAATGACCTTATCAACTTCACCTACCTTCAGAACAATCTCCTGCTCTGTCTTGCTTATGCGGTACCTATGAGGACGAGTTGGAACTTAATACCGATTAGTGATTGTATTTCTTCTGCGAAGTTATATTTTCCGGCTCCGTATGAGTTTACCGAAAGTGCTAGGGCTTTTGTGGAAACCTGTTTCGAGGTCTTGAATATCCTTCAGATTGTTGGCCATGGTAGTTTGTTTTGCAGGAGGATAAGTATCACATCATCCGGGATCGCTTTCCTCATCCTGTCCTTTGCCTGTCTATGTTGTCTGGTTGGTCTAGCACTGATAGACTGCAGAGCCTGAGGCAGGCCGTCTGGAACCGTTTTTGCAAGGATGTTCCTACGGCGGAGTCGATCTAGTTCATCGCTTAACGTTACCTGCGATCTAGGTTAAACGGGCCACACGTCCCTCTTACTGAAGTTTGTACTTTTTTCAATGGTTTCACTTTTTCCGCATGAGACATATTTCAATGGATGTACACCTATGTACTGACTGTACTTCTTCAAATAAAGTTCCACTGAGTGGTCTCACCGACTGGAAGCTGCAAGCGCAGTATATGCAAGTTCGGTGAGGCGCGCACGTCGATAATCATTTTTTCTTTAAGAAATGCAATTGCAGAGAGTCGAGCAACATCTCCAATCCACGCTTTCGAAGCGCGCTTTGCCTCTGTGATGTTTCCTACCCTATTATCTTATGGTGAATGAACATTTATGTTGGGTATATAAGATATACACCGTTTATTTCAACCAATGAATATATCCATAGTTTGATAGTGAGCCCTGAAATATCTTCTCAGATTGTGCATCCTTTGGACTGGAGAGATAGTAATATACCCTCTGTCCCAGGCACATTGGCTTAGACGGGGGTGGGGCGACTAAGCTGACATGACATGAATAATCGCTCACAGAGGTGTTTGTGCCAGAATCGCCACCGTGCATGCTACAATACGTTACCTAAGCCGACACTCAAAAGAATATGGCACCCTGATGATGGCTCTTTGAAGCGCTTTGAAATCACGTGATGTTGACGCCCCGGGACCGATGACGTAAGTGTCACTTTCATGCCAGCAAAAAAGTATAATATACAATCACAACACAGGCAGAAAGAAGTCAGAGATTAAATCTTATCCTTTCTTGAAAGGAAACTTTGCGCGAACTAAATCTTATTTATCCGAAATCATGGTCATTAAGTTAAGAGTGAAATGTTGCTTGAAGCTCACTCTACAGTCGATTGACTCTGCACAGAAAAAATGTGCGCTTTTATAAGACCCTATTCACGTATACAGTGTCACCTGGCGGTTTTACGTGTCCTTACGACTGGTCCCGAAACTTTCCGATTTCTAACGAAATACCCCCAAGATTAGTGAATAAGTTTATTATGGGCGCTTACTGAACCAAATTCTGATACACCAAAGTAAATATGATGTGAAATACATCAAACTAGCAAGGAAAGTCTAAGTGATGTTAGAAATGTTGTTGTCATTATTTACAAATGATATATGTTTTAAATAATCTGAAATGAGGTATAATACTGGCCGCCAGTAAAGCGCTTTGCAAAATAAC
Organism: Sinonovacula constricta; assembly: GCA_007844125.1. Lineage (NCBI taxonomy): Eukaryota > Metazoa > Mollusca > Bivalvia > Cardiida > Solecurtidae > Sinonovacula > Sinonovacula constricta. Next base: position 29,100,036 of record CM017558.1, on the reverse strand, counting down.
CTTATTTAGTTAGGGATGCAAAATTATCGAAACATTCTTTTTTAACATGTAATGTGTCATATTCTTGTACATTTGTGGCGATCTTTTATGGCAGTGATTTCGAATGATTATGTTTACTGCACGAGTTAGGATGTGTATTTAATTAGTAAAGCAAACACACTATAAAATAAATTTACTGTCCGGTTTCATTGGAGGTATTCTTAACCTGACATATTAATACTTCAATATGTAAACTAAGTAAATGAACCAAACCAATTCTGGTCATAAGGCTCTTTTCTCCCAAGAGATTCGACTTCAGGATCCCCGTGTGCCAGTGGTTAAGTTCTCTTGATTACGGTCAAACAACTATAAGGACAGCTTCATGACCAGTCTCTTCGATGTCGGGATATTTTCCTTGGCTTTGGTATTAGGCTACATGTTCACGGTATGCTATATACAGTAAAGATAGCGTTATATATTATGTAGATTCAAATGCACATTCCAGATCTCTACAAAACTGATTCGATATGACAGGAAGATAACTCCAACACAAAACAAACAGACAAACAACAACAACAAGCAAACAGGTAGTTACATTCCTTTCGTTTATTTTTCAAGAATTTAATCAGGAAATTTTAATCTGCGCTCTTCAAAATGTTTAAGGTCATATGTAAGGTCATATATATATATATATATATTATATATTTTCATTATACAAAAACGTCTATTCGACTCGGACTTTTCATTTTCATAATACAGTCACTTTCACGTTTGACGAAGACAAAAACTCTAGTACGCCTGTATTTTTAAGGATGTATCCTTATACAGAAGAAACCTAGTGACTTTAAGGAAATTATCGCATTTGTATGATTTTAAAACTAACAATGTTTGTCATATAAGGAAGTAACACCAGCTCGAAAGGTACATTTACGCCCTAGGTTGGATATCGCGATTAAATTTACTTTTTTAGATGTGCCTTTACAACACTTATTACTGTGTATCCTATAGAATTTACTATATTGGGAGGCAGAGTGTTTCTTTAAATTGCTCCATGTTTTATATTTTGCAGAAGGTAAAAAAAAGCGGCATTTCATAGAACGACGCATGTACTGCATATATCGCAAAGATATAGCTTAATTACATGTAATATCTTTTAAAAGGAACCTTTAAGGTATACTTGTTCAGCCAACTTAAGGAATGAACACCCTGGTCTTAGTGTATATCCCTCTAGTTGGTACTAGCAGCTAGTCGATGGCGCTTTGAAGACATAATGATGGCAGGAATAATTCTTGCAGTTATCAATGCACGCACTTAGATGATATAGCAACTCTGGGGTTGACTTTGCTCAAGGAGATTTAGCGACGACCTAGCAGAGATTCCAACCACGAACCTACCTTTCCTGTTCGGTCGTCTTGACACTGGTCCAACTTGCTTCAAACTATCTGCACATTTTGCTGAGAGCACTTATTGTTGGTCATGCACAGGATTGGTATCTTTATTAAACAATTTCTGTTTTAAATATATACTTTAATATTTTCTCCTTAAGGCATAAAGCTAAGTTATATAAGTGCATGAATTAGATTTTGCAACGTATGTAGCGTTTACAGTTGGGCATCTATACACACGGTAACCTGATATATCACTTAACAGTTCAATTGTTATATGTATCTGCAATCTAAAATCGTCTTCTTTTGGTGAAATCAAGAGCTGTATATGGTTAATGTTTAGGTTAACGTCACGATCTGGTTTCAGCCGCAGCCACAAGGTGTTACTTTTAGAGAAAGAAAGATAGTTCGAAATGTTATAAATGAACATACTGTACTGGCATGCCGGCCCCATCCAATTGAGGACATATGAACCCGACACTTTCCTGTTAAATCCAAAATCAAATGGCAACTGCGGTATTTGCACGATTAAGATGCACCATTTACTTGTACGTGTATTTATACGGTTACTTTTCTCCCTCTTATGAATTTATCATGTACTAGAAAGTTTCATTTGGCTGTCGTAAGAAATTTCCCCGCGCATGTAATCTATGCTGGCATTTAAATGAATCCTATAAGGATCGATTCTTGATTGATTATTTGATGGAAATTCGACTATGGTTCCTCATACGCATCTATACATAAACAGAATGGTACAATCATTTACACTGGTCTTTTTTTCCGATTCAAAAATGTAATTTCTTCTCACCCCTAAATAACAAGTAGAAAGGTTTAATGTTCTTGTAATAACATCATAGCTTATTTAAGAATACGTCAGTGCTTGGACCATTTTTAATTAAAATAAATCAAAGAAATATATTTTCATTCAGTGCTTGCATTTGGAAAAACGCACAAGAATGTACGAGGTTAGAGCTCTGTAAACCTACTTAAAGCATCAACTCTGTTTCTTTTGCCGCCTAACGTTCGTAGGCAGTAATTTCGGGTGTTCATTTAAATATTCGTTTAAATATTCATCACAGATTTATTCTTAATTTTACACTTAGAGTGCATGTAATTACCTTTGTCATGTGCTTTTTCGAATTTTGGTATAGGTATGTTGCAATGCTTGTAGGACTTAATTGCAACACTGTAACATTTCTGCTATTAGCTTTTTGTCCATACGCTATCTTTCATTTCTTGCATCTTTCGTAGCCTCGTTTTAGCTGCACACTTACAGCAGGATGTAAATACACATACCGATAAACTACAATAAGTGATAAATGTGGGACACCTTCAGGATCCACAAACATCGTGTTACAATGGTGTTGACTCACACATGATTTCGTGGTAAAGGGTACAATTGACGTCTTCTGTTCAAAGATTTTACGGTGAGTAAGCATGTAATAAATAAGTTTTACCGCCCTGCTTCCTTGTTGGTCTTGCTTTAAAGACACAACATTTTATGATGAAGATATTAACTAAACGGAGCCAATTTTTGTCAAGATGCATCTTTTTAACGAAAGGACTCTACGGAATGGAAGACTACAAGCCTTTGATATTATATAATATATTCTATTTCGAGCGACACGTAGAAAAAAACATTTTGCGCTACAATTACTAATATTTATACTTTTTAAGCACAAATACTTAAATTCAAGAAAAAACAAATTGAATAAAGTACATAGTCACCTTTATATGGCTAGTGAAAACGTTAGTTGTTTTCTATCTGCTAATCCTAAACGTTAAAGACATTACACTTTCAGACTATAGAGGCCTGTTCCATGTTTTGTTTTTCGTCGCTGATTTCCATTTATAGCGATTGTTCGAATGAAACAGTTCAAAGTTTATGTCTGGCTCCAAGAAAATTCAATCTCGAACTTTTGGATATTTCTCTATACCAATGGTTTGTACCCCTCTAAGAAATCGATATATTATGTTTTGTCATACACAGGGTTGGTATTATTCTTTACCAACAGTCTTCATTGCATAAATAATACATATGCGAATATTGCACATTGCAAATTGTTTAGCGTTTAGGTATAGGGTTACAATCAATAGGAATCGGTATGTTTTGTATTTCATATCTTATACATAATGAAGAATGTTTTCTCAATCTGGAGTCGTCTTACTCTTATAAGGCAAAGAGATGGAAACGGACTATTTTGAAAATGTAAAACGAATCTTTGGTTATGTGACAGTATAAATGAGAAACACGTCAGCGCTTTAGACTAATCACCTTCCTTGTAGAAGATATATTTCGAAATAATATAGTTGTACGTACTGTACTGGCATGCCGGTCCCATCCACCCGCGAGCACATGGGACTGGACAATTTCCTGTTACATTGTGGCACTGAACATCAGCCGCACAGTGACATCGATATCTGCAGTTCTCACCGAAGGATGGAATGGGATAATAGTCGCTGGGAGGACAGCCTATAGTCATTATTATCATCATCATCATCATCATCATCATCATCATCATCATCATCATCATCATCATCATCATAATCATCATCATCCTGCTTCTCCTCATAATCATCATCATTATCATCATTATCATCATAATCATCATCATCATCATCGTCATTATTAAAATCATCATCATCATCATCATCATTATCACCATCATTATTAGAAGCAGAAGCAGCAGCATCTTCGTCGTCATCATCATCATCATCATCATCATCATCATCATCATCATCATCATCATTATAATAATAATAATCATCATCATCATTATCTTCAGCATCATCACCATCATTATCATTAAAATCATTATCCTCATCATCATCCTCATTATCATCATCATCAGAAGCAGCAGCAGCAGCATCGTCATCATCATCATCATCATTATAATGATCATCATCGTCATCTACAACGACGACATCATCATCAACAATAACATGTGTTTGTATATTAGAAGAACAAAAAATTAAGCTAAAACATTTAATTAAGAAGCTACGGAGGTGGTAGTTTTAAATAAATTAATATCCGTACTTACGCGAAATAGCATATTCTACAAGCAACACAATACTTAAAGAAGTTACTAGCTTCATCCTGGTGCATGTATTTCCGCAATGACGTAGACACTATAATATAGTGACTAAATACCCAAGTGTGCACACGCTTTGTGAATACTCCAAAGTTAACCGATGACAGTACCTGGATATTTAAATTTATATCCTCGTCAGTTAAACAAATACTATGGTTTGGCTGGTGCAGGGGTTATAAATGAATTTTACGAAGAATAAACAGAAAACATAAGAACAAATATTAATACCAATTGAAGGAATACGTATAAGGATAAAACACTTTATACAAATTGCAGCGGGCTAAAGGGACAACATTACGCCTGACTCGTCGGTGTCAGTATAATGGACCGGCCGGGTTCAGAACCTGGGCGCCTCATAAGTGACCCTGTGCTATAATGATAGAAATGTCGCTGCACAGTTTCTGCAAAAATGCCGGCAAGTCTCATCCCATCTCTTATAATTACTATTATCGGCGTGGAAAATATTATTATCAATTAATCGAGACGTAAGACGACATGAATATTTTGAAGCGAATACTAATTTTATTGTAGAGAAACACTGAACATCTTCTTTAATGCACGTATCCGATTTAGCTATACTCTATATCTTATAAAATGAATTTTAGTGCAGATAATCAAAATCACAATAAGGCGCACGTGGGCAACAGTTCAACATGGAAAATGATTCGAAAAAATGTAAAGATCTGAGGTCCTAGCTTTGTGATTTATTGTTGGTGATTAAAAAAGAGAACAATCCTCACTTACACGCCAGTTATAGTACAAAGTCACCTATTTCTTAAAACTTCGATGCTGTTGTTATAAAATTCATGTTTGCCAGTCTGGCCAGTTTGTTTTTGTATTTTGCTTTTGCAAGTTCTGACACAATTTTTCAACTTTTTATTGCTAAGAAGCTCTCCGGCCGAAAAACTACTGTTTTCATTAACAAAAATCCCATCTAGGATGTTGATACCTTTCCAGACAGTTTAAGACTGAATGACAATGCTCTTGCTTGTGAGTCGTTGGACTTTCCAAATCAAGCTTAAGCATCTTCATGATGGCTGCAGCTTTACTATTGGGGATATCTGAAGGATACAACCGGCTTATTACACTATTTTCCAAACATCATTTATTTCTACGAGAAATGATCCTTGTGGTTATCATTGTGGAATGACGGAAATTAAAAATTTAGATGCAAATATATTGAAAGACAAAGTCGTAGCTTTTACATAAATCATTCCTGCAATATAAAAGTAAATAAATGCAATGTTAACAAATGTGACATGATTCTAAAAAAAGAAACTATAAAACATAATATTTTTTAAAAGAAGAACGCTTCGTTTATCAATAATACAAAAGTTGAATATTGTTACTAAAATTTCTTTTTTTTTAAGTTTGATCGTCATTTTATACACTTTTTTATACAGTAAATTGTTCCATGTTAATGTTGTTGACGTTTGGATGTTCCTATCATCTAATAAATTGAATCTTAAATAATCAAATACAGGAAATACTTTTTTGAACGATTTAGGGTCAGGTTTACGTTCTTCGTTCGGTGCGTATGAGCATCGTGCATTAACTGCACGTTTTGCCACCATTCGCACTATCCGCACATCACGGACAGAACTTAATCCTCAACTCTATTCACCTTTTATATAAACATATACCAAAATGTGAAAAGACACATGAAAAAGTGTACCCATGCATATTCAATTCGTCATTAAACAAGCAAGAGCGAACCCGACAGTTACCGGCTTGGAACAATGAGTCGGCAAACTGGCAAACTGGAAAAGCTCTAATCTCGCACTTCCTGGGGGGGTTTGCAAAATGTAAACATCGAAAATGTTTATGACCGTTACACTGCATATGTTATTAAATAATTACCGTAAATATTCAATGGTTATGTGTCACGACAAAAAACACTCACGGACAAAAAACGGTCCGAGCTTTCGGAAGGGCCGGAAATAAGTTCTTGCTAGGTTCCTGGCTTCACTGTAACCTCACATCGCATTTCTTATTCAAGAAAACACCCTCTCAATTAATTCATATCATTGGAAAGGGTTTGGCCTGGTTGGAAAATATAACAAATGTGGCCATTTTTATTAGAACACTTAAAGAGGCAATACTGTTCTCACAATCTTTAAATAGTACATAAAATTTAAATGTTGACTTCTAAAGAAACATTATTTTTAAAATGTAATTTCCTTTGATGTATATGAAAACCTTTTATTATACTTTTGCTAATGTCTGCATTGTAATTTGATTTTGTTGAGCGCGTTTACAGTGTTTAACCGAGAACGTTCAGAGTACGTGCTGTTTGCATTTGGTAACAAATAACTGTTGCATAATTTACTTCCATGAATTTAACAACGTTATGACATACGCTTGAGCATACATTACTTTATTTGAAAATTTGTAAAGGAATGCATCGATGACATAAACACTCAGGACATGTGCACCACTTTTCTGTCAACATCATTTAGACTTGGGCTTATGTAAATAATAAGGAACAGTGAATATAAAACTTTAAGGAAATTAATGATTGATTGTTAACTTTCAAACATCGATATGAAACACCTTGTTTTGAAATTAGCCTTGAGCGATACTTTTCAAGGACGAGAAAGTAAAAACAAATAGCATGGATAAATTTAAGTAAAACTGCATAGATACAAGTGTTTAAAGACAGCCTTTCTTTCATAAAACTATTGTAGTTTCTTGTTCTAGCTACCTTGTGAGCTTAACAGTGATAATTTTGGCGAGGCACTAAACAACCACTAGAAATATAAAGTAGGGAAATTAAACTATAATTTATATTCCTCCTTCAGCGACACCAACTTAAACGTAACTGTAGCGTGAGAATGAAAGATATAATCAGTTCGTATATGTTCGAATATGTTCGTATATTTTCGCATCCATCACTGTCCGTGTCTCACCTGTTCGTTGTTTTAGGGGTTACCTCAGCAACAAAGTTACAGCCATTCATTGAAAGTTCATCTTAGATGAACGTAAGTTTAATTTACCAAGAGTAGATTATACACTTACTGGTGCAAGACTCCAGATAAAACCTACATCGTCTGGACGACCTTACGCAAAACAGTTATCGGATAAACCGGGACTTCAATCCACACAATTAGAAGCTGATTGGTTATAAACAGGTGCACTAAGTGGCACTGTAAAACAGGGTTACAATATATTTATATTGCAAACAGTATTTGACACTAAAATATCGATTGCCCCAAACACTTCAATTAAACGAATAAGAAATTTACTTGAGTCTTACTATCTCCATTTGATAAATGAAATTTGAAATTTAAATGAATCCGAAAATTGAAGCGTAGGCATTCACTATCGCTGTAAATATTCTGCCAGTTAAGATTCGCACTTAATTTTCACCCTGTTCAGTATCGTTAAACACAACGATTTAAAATATAAATCCTGTATATAAGCGTCAACGTCAGTTTATTAATGACCTATACCATAATTAAGGTTAATTTTCAATGTGTGCCAAAGAAACACAAGGAGCAAAAGTGTAACTTCAATCCGAAGCTTAAACAGTATAAAGACACATGTTCAACCAACAAGGACGTCTTAGCCAATGCCACATTTTATTCTAGATCAGCTGGTTATAAAAAGAGATATGAGGAAATGTGTTCTTACAAGTGAAATTATTTGTAAATGTAACTCTTAGTTTATATTCATTTGATTAAACATGGTCATAGAAATGGTCAAAGTGTACCCAGATACTTCCCTCGTTAAAATATGTAGCTGAGAAAATAATATTAATGAAGGAGGTTAAGTCGCTCTAAATAATTTACACTGACTGCGCGAAAGGTTGTGATAGCATAGCAATAGTTTAAGACGTATCCATTTAACTAAACCACTAAAGTCATGGTTCGTCCATTGTCTCACGTGTGACGATGGTTTCTTAAAAAAGAAAGCAAACGAATCGTCCCCGGAAGTTTTCAATATTTAGTTCCGATATTCTTAGTTGAATTGTTGCACTACTTCTAACAGTCTGTTTATGTAAATCATCATCAACAGAATGGACATTCATGCATCAATGAACACGCGTTAATTTGACTATGTGTTAAATAATGTATGCTTTATCAGAAGAAAATGAAGTCAGCTGTTATTTACAAATAAACAGTATTCTAGGTTTATGCTACTACTCAGTCTTTAAATTTTCAGTGGCGAAATATTTACCATTGAAAGTTATAAGTCCGTCAGAAGAAACCCACTTGGCTTCTTTGAAGACTTAAACGAGACACTACACCTGATCTAGTTTCAGTCTTCCCTTTTTATGTATTTCAATAAGCTTGGAATGGACAAGCGCAGAGAATTGTCGGCATGTTTAATCAACTGACAGAATACCCGAAAGGAAATTTAGGTTTTCTTCTGACACAGGTTTCCATAAAAGGAAAGACAAAACACAATAATAAATACGCGTGTGTCGCCTGAATAAAATACGAAGGTAATACAAATGTCAAAGGGTTATAAAGGGAAATGTGTCAGAAATAGGCAGAACAGGAATCTTGTTTTAATGATACGTTTCAGACGTTAAGTCTGGTTTTGGGTTCAGTGTTTTCAGTCGGCTTGGCCGAAAACTGTTTGCAGGTAAATAAATCAGAAACAAGATATGCAATATGACAAACATCTGTTTTTACTTTCGTTTGTAACATACGTTATTACTGAATGCCTCATACAAGTACTAGTTAGTTATTTCCAACAGTTTAATTAAATCGCACAATTTCGGAGCATACGCAGTGATGCATCGAGCTGTTGACCGATCAGGAAATTTAACTGTTACGCCAGTTGGCATCGTGTATTTCAGTTAATTGTTCGGTATGTGCGATAAGTACCAAACGCCTCCATTTCAATGTGCGGTAAAGGTTGTTACAAAATTAATCAGCTTAAGGACTCTGGTGTAAACAATTCAATATCTCGTCTATGCTTCAATAGTTAAAAACGTGAACAAAGGGCTAGTGGGTGGTCTATGTACACATTAATTTGATTGCATTAGGCAACTGCATTATGCTATGCTTGCTGACTAGATCTAATGGTCCTGAATGTTATAAAAAATGGACTCTTCCTACGTGAGTTCCTGTCCTGTTTGGGCAGAGAACTTTATGTGGAAAGATTTTCTAGGTGACCGGCGTTTCTGGTGGTTCTACTTAGAGGTCCTCTGCGATGTTCCTCTAGCGAAGTAGATGGGCGTCGCTGTAATGATCATAGTTGGTCGTTGCCATGTCTTTAACGAAATCCGTGATGGGAAATCTTACAACACATCTATCATGGATAAAGCAACTGATGCTTTGTACTGTATAATGCTGGTGTCACACAGTGATGGAATTACCAAGGATAGAAACACGAAATAGGAACGATTCTAATTCAGATTATTTTAAAACATCGAGATATTCAATTTAGGCCATCGTATCGTGTACACATTTTCCTTACAGTAAACAAATATACAGAGCAAAGGCGTGTGTGAAGCCAGATTGTTTAAGGAGACGTAATCACCACTTATTTCCTGTTGTACGGAACATCGCTGATAATGGTATCACAGATAGCCAGATAGTTGCTTTATCTTGAAGCACCTTATATAACAAAGGTAAATGTCGTTGTTGTTATGAGAAGTAACACACCGGTTAGTAGATTAAACAGATAACACACCAGATTAGTGTAGCGTTGAGGTAGAAAGCTAACAATTAGATTTACAATTCTGAATGTTCGCCCATATGTTACAATTCTGAAAGGATGCATTATATGACAACGTATCACATGCATACGGATAATTTGTGTGAACCCATAGTAAACAAGTTACAATGATTTAGAAATAAATACGAATGTCTGAAAGGGCTTATGAATTCTACATCATATACATTAAATAATAAAAACTTAACACAGTTAGTGTCTCTTAAATACACACGACTTTCCACTTTCCTTTGGGTGAAGAGGTAATATATTTGTTTTTATCTCAGTCATTTATTGTGATGGCTTTTTATCGTTTTATTATCTTATACAAAGAACATTTGCTAATTTCCCTACTGACAATTTACGACCTCTACAGCTTGCATGACTGCATACATAATATGTATGTTGTCATTGTTATCATTATTATTTTCAGAAATATATCAAGCATTTCAGCGCCTCACGAGTCGTTAAGAAAGGACCAGATAGTAAAATACAAGCTTTATGATACGATACAAATAGCAAGTATTTTGACCACCATTAAAAACAGTACTACGTCAAGTATTTTAGGAGGACAGTTTACAATTGATAGTAAATAATAACCCATTGACCACATGAAGACAAACAACTTTTAAGGTGCAACACGAAGCAATCTTCAACTGACATGCTGTTCTGATTTACGTTCTTCGTTTATATAATCGTTAGTTACATGTATTTGAATAAGCTTAATGATATATAGATCAACATTAAGTTTCAAAAGATTTGAAACCATCTCTTGTTTTCAGATGATTTATACTTAAACATGACACCCTTCGCCTGTCGGTTAGAATTGCTATCTTTAATTATCGGCCCTTACTGCGTGGGCGAGAACTTTCATTCGGTGGGCTTTTCCGACTAACCTGCTATGCACATGTGGTCCATTATTTCTCTACTAATATTTACCTGGACATCGCCAGTTTTACCATAGTTGTGACGACGCAATGTAAAAAAATTATGAGCTCAAACAAATTTCTGTCTGGAGCATCCGGCGCATCTCAATAAGCTGAAATACCTCTTCAGATAAAAGTCATCGCCCTGACCTTGTTACGAACCCATGGAAAAAGGTGCAATTACGTCATGTGTGAATGTCATTTGCCATAAGTAAGATGGAAGATATATTTAAATATAAGTATAATAGTTTTCAGTGGAAAAACTTCGCACATCTTTGACATTAAAACAAAATGTATTATCTTTCATTCACATTTAAACACAGACAATGGAAGGATATTAGAAATCTAGAGCAACTTGTTACAGATATAAGTAAATAACATTAATTAAACAGGAAGTGTACGGTACATTAATTAACCCTAAACCGTTTGATAATGATACAACCGTACCTATGACATACTACAAACAATTACTAACAATCCATAGAAATATAATTGCTGTTGATTATGATATTTTCAATCCGAATGACTCGGCAATACCGTGAAACATTTCCTTGGCAGAACAAGCACACTTCATTGTATCAATGATTTAATCCCAAAGTTAATTCATTTACACTCATTTGGGTTGTTAGCAAAACTGCAAAAGTTCAATCGGAACTCATAGTCACTTTTGCCTTAACATCTAGGTGTAGAGGTGCCAAACATAACGCCCAGAGATAGCCATATGTAAACGCTGTTGCAGTTACATGTCCATTGTATTTTCGTACTCTTGTAATTTCCCACTGATATCCACTGCAAATAAACATAAACAGCACAATGCGAAAATTATGTGTGTGTTATTTATACCCAAATGAAAAATGTGTTATATATACATATTTTCTTCTCAATTAAACAACTGATCTAAACTTTTATACAAAAATAAGGTCTAACTTATCGGTAGTAGAAAAAGAAATACAACTATGAAAACCATAATACCAATTACCTTTTACTCAGATATGGCACTAATATGTGATTTAGTTATTTAATTAAAGCCAACAAATAACTGTATTTGCCAATGGCAATTTGGTATATTTTTGGGGTAACTTAGGCATGTCAATTTAACTATTAACAATTAAATCTGCTAATGCTAATAATGCAACAAAATATCAGGGTTATGCATTTGAAATAAGTTGCAGATATTAAATGCTATATTGTATGTTTAATAAAAATGTGTAAACATACATATTATGTTAGTTTAGATTTACACAACACAATTTTACCGCTTTGATTTCTCTGACCATGTAATGAAGCATAAGCAGACTCCCCGGCTTGTTCTCTTGTCAATCTCACGATAGGTTCTTCGTAAATATGGTTTCTGAAAGATCAACATCAAGACGTATTTAGTTTGACATGATTACAATCTTGATGAGGGTGCTTGAGAAACCTCATGTTGATTGTGAATTAACATATACATCGGCAGACAGGTGTAAGAAAGACCATCTTATTTTAAACACAGTTTAATATTCATATATCATTTGCTAATAACAGTTGATCATATTCTACGTCTGTAAATAGAACAATAAGTATTTGCTGTCAAACCTTTAACATTACCTCCGTTTCTTTGCCCAAAATACAGCAACTATCATTCCGACAACAAGTAACGTGCTGGCAACACCCACACCAACACCCACACCAATACCAGTTCCGGTCAATCCTCCGACCGATACTTCAGTGTTTGTGATTATCGTCTCACATTTTTTGCCAACATATCCGTCATAGCAACCAAATGAACACTCTCCGGAGACTGGGTCACATAACCCGTTCTTACAGGGACCACATGGACTGCAGTCACGTCCATAGGTGTGAAAAGGGCATTGGACAGCTGGAAAACGACACAATATACACTGTACATACCTTAGAATATAAGCGAATCATTACATGTGATTTCATTTTTGTCTAACAAACGGTTTAAGCTGATAAACATGCAAGGGTATATTTAATAATTCGCAATAAACAGGTTCAGTTGTTGAGAAAATATTAATAGAAAATCTCTGATTGGCTGATTTGGTTTTGTGAGAATTGTGATCAGCTAATAGGGACAGGCATTATGCTGATTAAAGAAAGTGCTTATGCAGGAATTGCTGTGCAAAATAATTGTTCTCCCAGTCAGTTCTGCTGTTATGAAGAGACATCGAACTGAATTGTTGTAATTTATTTGCATGTACTTTGAGTTTATATCAATGCATTTTGTGGAACTGTTTTTTATTTTTTTGAGAATACTAACTAATTACAAGTCAATGTTTCAGTGTTAGCACATTCACTTCTAGCAGAGATAGAGAGACAGAGAGAGTCAAAAAGAGGCATAGAGAGACACACAGAGGGACAGAGATAGACAGAAAGTTAAGGATTTTAAATGCTTTAAGCAATACAACGTTAAGTCAGTTTTAAATGGTAGTAATTGTCATGGTTTCCGTCACTTTCGTGTTAATTCATGCTAAAAGGTTGTGACAGGAGAAACTAATTATGGACCCTAGATGCACATACATTAGCACATACACAACTAGGCTTAGACTATGTGCCCAGCAACGCTGAAACGAATTTCCCAACTAGGTTAATACTTAATGTCAACCAAGTCCAAAAACAGTATCCTCTAAATGCCTCAAACTGCATGGCCACCTGTTGGAATTGCAGACTCAAAACGGAAGAAGCTGCAACCCTTATTAAACTAAACTTGCCTGCTTAAATGACTTGAAACTGTATGTCAAAAAAACTTAATGTAAGTGCCAACTTGGCTAAAACTCATTCCGAGTATGTATACAAGGTTCACCTTCAAACTTATAAATTCTCTCTCTTTATCTCTCTCTCTCTCTTTCTCTCTCTCTCTCTCTCTCTCTCTCTCTCTCTCTCTATTTCTGTCTCTCGCAGACACCATATTGGAAACCCACTGTCATCTGACTGCACCCTTATTGAATTAGCCCCTTGGATATTTTCCATATTTACACACTCAGTGTTCTGTTTTCAGTCATCCATAATTGTAAACGGCATTTATGGTCTTAACAAATACGTTCTGTATTAAAAACGCTGAAAAGTATATCCCAAAAAGCGTTCGACTGATAAATTTCTAATATTTTTTTCTGCGAAAATAGTACAAAATTATAATAATAATTGCAGTTAACAAGGTATTTGATACATAGAGAATACAAGGTTATTGTTGATATAGAGGCTCTGTCGAGTGCTTTCTGAATTTTGGGCCGAGTATGATAACATTTATCTATATCAACACTAACCTGGTATTCTTTTTATCCCACCATCAACAGTTTCAAATGGATTGAAAACGGAAACATTTAAATTCACCGCTACTGCTCCTCCCCTACATGATCTGACATTCCACTGTAATACAAGAAAGTCATGCCCGTGCTGGGGGTATTCGGCTATAAGAAATAGTTATATTTACCAATTAAAAAAACACAATGAAAATGTTAGTTTTTTTTATTTTATTTGCAGTATACATAAGATTGTAATTTAATTCATTTACGATAATCAAAAAAAAATTTGGAAAAAACAACAACAAAACAGCCTCGTAATGATGAAATGTGTAATGCCGTGTAACATTAAATTTGCTAAGCACTTGCATGACACGCAGAAACGCATAGATTGCATCGATGTCTGTGTGTTTTTGTAGTTGTAACAAACAGTTTGTTGGTGGATTTTTATTGTTGATGAAATTGAAATTTTGAACATTGAAAACGACGCCATAAAATTGCGAAGATAATTGTGTTTTAACAAGGTGAATTTGGGACAAATGTTGGACGTGGTGTGTTGGTGTTCATGTTTAAGTTTAGAAACTATGATTTAAAAGCACATTTGTCCACATGTGTGCAGGCAGCTGTATTTGGTTCAACTAAAGACTGAGATCTATCTAAACCATTGGAATGTTCATTATGTTACCTTATTTGATCCTCGGATTAGGCAGCTGATTGTTTCTTTCTCAGACAGTCACAGATTCAAGATCAATTTCCTTCTCAAAAGTGTTAGGATTAATGCCAAATTTTGCCTCGAAATCCCCGTAGCTCATCTCTACAACACTGCTGAGGTTTTCACACGATTCTTCATTATTTTCTTTTCAGTTCACACCAAATAACACCAAAACAACGGGAACTCACATAATCTGACATTTTGACAGTTGTTTTTATTGTGCAGACTATAAATTCGTACTGATTTTATTTCTATTCCTATATAGTTTTCATCATGTGCCTGTATTACATTTTTATCAGAGTTTTGCAAGTTTATGAATTGTAAATGTTTACACTTTGATGAATAAAGCTTTTATATATTGCTATGTGTTTCGTGATAACATTGAGCTGTTATTTTAACTGCAGTGAAAAGAAATATGATATTACTTTTTCCCAGTCTTATCTATTATATCAGTTGGTTTTACTTCCCTTGACTTGGCCCATGTCTCCGAATTGCTACCCTCGTTATAACCAAAAGTGTTTTCTGCCACACCACAAAAAACAAAACAACACCTAAAAATAATAATGAATCAGGTAAATTTGGGAATAAATAATGAAATTGACTTTGAAATTCAATTTGATACTATCTTTGACGTGGAAAGTTGGAACTTCTTTTAATGATGACAATAATCTTGAAATGACAACAGTTTTAAATGAAATTCAACAATAGAAAATCTAGCAGATGCATATCTGCAACAACCATTTAATCTGACTGAACACCACGAAAAAGTAAAACAATGCACCTGTTAATAAGCAATATTTGAATGTTTACTGTTTTGACAAAGAAAAAGGAGCAGACGTATGAACCAACAACTTTGAGGATTTTTTTCTGATTCATTGACAGGCAATTAAAATGGCAAACAAGGTTTTGGTAACAAACCAACAAGCGCCGATGTCCTTATGATGATCATTTTCAAAAGATGTGCGATACTAATACCTTTAGGGATTATATACTCAGTTATCTCGTCAATGTGATTTATTTGAGCTACATATTATGGCATTAGAACAGGTACGCAAATATACAACTTAGACTTGGGTGACGTCACTGTTAGTCCCATACTGCAGTCAACGTTCGGGTCATAAAGTATATACTTGAAAAAAATTCTAAATTTAGGAGTATTTTAAAGACGTCCATTATCTATCTGGTTATATTTCAGATTTACATTATTTTCACATTCGTATTATATAACAAATATAACCATTTATACAATTGTGAACAATAAGAATAACTGTTATAATAAAACCAATAGAATAAGCATCAACTGAAACATAGCAACCATTCAAAACAAGGTTACAACGGCAAAAAACATTATACATGTGACAAAATTACAAAAGACAAAATTATAGGTCTACGCCATACCAGAAGAACCGGCAAGACATCCATTACACCTGTACACGGTCTACATGCAAAGGCGACCTGATGCAATGTAAAGCATTCGTTTGAGCCTACGCAGGACTCACCAAGTATAATAGTAGAAATGGAAAAAAAAAAAAACAAATTATACAACAGGATGAAGGATATGAACGAATTGAAAACTGAAGACATAACAGTTGATCCCAGCTGATCCCAGAATTTATAGGTAACATCAACAAGCTAACATTAAACACATGCAATTGGTCAATGCTCACATAAGTTAACATTAATAAACGTACATAAGTGTTGCATTTATCCATTATTTTTACACATAGCAAGTTTCAGTAAAGAATTTATTTATTTAAATTCGTGCAAACACAATAGTTCAAATCACTAAAAAAGAACGTCTTAAAAATGTGTATACGTTAACATATATCAATATTTGCGATCAACAATAGTTGTTTTAATCTGACGTTAAGCAAGTGTCCAAGCAGGTAGCAAGAACAATAGCCGTCCAGGTCGATCAAACAAAGCTAAAGGTATAATGCCCAACTATGCTAAAACTATGCTGAATACCTAATTGGCTTTAACTATATCACCAACTACAGTATCCAATAGTTTGAAACTGTATGCCTACCTGGGCTTAAATAGGATTTACAAATAAACTAAACGGAATGCCTAATTATGCTAAAACAGTTTTCTCAACTTTTCTGAAACTTTAAGCAACAATACATAAAATATATTTACCTATTAGTCATAACTGCATACCTAATAGACTTTACACGTATAATTTATCAAGCGTCACATTTTAAAATGTTATAAAGTTATAGGTTATAAACCATAATACTACTGTGATATCTTAGCTACTTTTAGGCTTTGTTCTTTCTTTCTATCTCTCTCTCGGTGTTCTAAAGGAATGGTTGAAAAAAGTGTTCACATATTGTAAACATTAATTCTTTTTGCATCTATGACTTCTAGTAAGTTGTTATATTTTAAAAGTTTGCAATATACCATTTATTTCAAAAACAAAACCCCCGTTGACATTCATTAAGAATGATTAAACAACCTTAATTTTCCGGCAAAGAATAATTAAGTATGACTTGTGTGTACAAACGTATTGGATATACAAAAGTCCTGCTATCAATATGAATACACATATATGCAATAACAATCTTTATTATCCACCTAAACCAAAAGAACGTGACACATTCCCTTATTGTATCAATAACTTTCTGTTATTGCTACATCTTTGCAATAGAATATTAATATTCTCTATGGGTAAAAACCGTTCTTAAATGATATTGTGAACATAAGTATATCTGTATGAAACGTCTGCGATTTATGCTTTTCTGAAATGTACCTTGCATGCATTTGGCATCACTGCTGTTGTAACCAGGGAGACAACCTTCAGAACACACCCCTGTCACGTGATTACAATTGGCTCCACCCCCTTGGCAGTTTCCGCATTTTGCTGAACAGTTATGACCAAACCATCCTTCATTGCAAGCTGGAGAAAGAAATACTTACTAAATGAGCTTCATATAACACATTTATGACAAGCAGGCATTTCATGAAACATAACTCCATTTTAAAAGCCTTTAATATCGCGATGTGGGAAGTACCTTTTGTTGAAAAATGGACGAACCTCATATGATATATAGTAGCGCAGGAATTTCAATATATTTTTATTCATTGATTAATTTGTTGTCATATAGTTAACACTTCTTGTGTATACATTATTTATAATCGCTTTTTAAATCAATTTATATTGAACTAATAATATATGTTCAAGGCTGCATATTGGTGCCATTAAGTAAAGTACATTATAGTTAAACCTATTATTTATTAGAGCTTGCTTTTATTTTAAAGGAATCAAACGCATAAGATACTTTTTAATCAGTAGCAAGCTCATTTACAGTCATTCAATGAACATGTTTGGTATCATGTTCATCGTATAATTAATTATAGTTTAATATCACCTGTTTAAGCAAATCTAGAAAAACAGGTAAATTACGTATCTTTGAAAAGAAACATAGCTGGCCGCCTGGAAAACGGCAAGTACGTGTACTTGTTGAAACTGACGAGGTATACAGCAAATTATAAATGAGAATTAAATCAACATTAATTGGATATCGATATCAAATCTAATTACGGATATAAGCTATGAATGGAAAAAAAATAAACGGTCCTATAAGAAATACCACAGTTATAAAATATGTGCACACTTCTTCAAAGTCGAAGTAAAAGTAAAAGTGACAGAAAACGCAAAGAGGAAATATCACAGACACAAAGCAAAAACAGCAGTGACCGCTTTGGAACGATAATTCTGCAAACGGACCCACACATGGATGCTTAAACTTGGTTTTCTAACTAGTACTATTCCATCAAAGTGATGCAACTAAAAACTAGGCCCTGAATCAGGAGTTAAAACTGATAAAAGAAAGGGATATGCAAAAACAACAACACAAGAAACTCATTATCATAACAAACTATTAACACATGTACAATATGTACGGTAAACAGCCTCGATCACCTAACTATTCCAAATGATCTAGTAGTATGAAAGAAAAAAGTAAAAGAGATGACGTATAATAAGAACAAGTTAATAACGGCATAGGATAAAGTGCAACGTCTTACGTCAAAATTAAACTATGTAAATTAATAACAAATTGAACGGTTTAGTATTAAGCAAATTAGCAAAATCACATATTTTGTTCGGGCTCTTCCTGAGAAAGTTAAACAACACAAGACATATTTTCCGTTAAATCCCGGAACTAATACTTTTCTTTTCAATACTCGATACATTGTTTGGATCATAAAGAGCAGTATATGCTAGGGTTAACAGTCACGTCTTTCGTTTATTGTACTTAAAATCTACATCCAAATAAACTTTTAGATGACGATTAAACATAATTTGGAACTTCGATAACTAGTGTTTAATACAACAATACTATAGTATTATAAATCGCTTGTACGTTTATGGGCATTTGGCAAGAATGTAGACATCATAATTTTATAAGCCGATGGACCATCTACCGCCGTGTAACCATGTGCAATGCATTTGAAAAGAAATATGTAAAATATGTTTAATTTCGTTAAATAGACTGATTCAATACTGAAGGAAAATGTTGCCGCTGGTATTATATTCGTCAAGCCATACCACTTTAATCCGTAGTATGAACACAAGTCTTGAAGTAATGATACATCTTTTGATACCTAGATTCATACATAAAATATTCATACCTTTGTCACACCGCCCATTGGTTCCAGACCACCCATCTTGACAACCAAAGGAGCACACTGCTCTCAATCTTGGGGAACCAGTATGCGGGGTGTTACACATACATACATCACTGCACTCCCAGCCACACCAGCCGGGCATACATTCTGTAAATAAATTTATTGTTTAAAATTCAATACAACCATGCCTACATAGAGTACTAGGAATTAGCAACGAATACATCAAAATAGAATACTCTAAGCTGTATATATTGTAAATGCATGATACCATCATTTATTTTAATATGTGATGATAGTTAAAGTCAAATTAAAATTACAGTACAAGCAACAGTGGTATCTTGTCCTTATGATGACAGTTTAAATAACATAGACACATATAAATAAGTCCACCATACAAGCATAAATAAGTACACAATACAAGCCAGAAAATGTTATATGTTTTGTTCATATATGTCGTTTTGTAACAAGATTAAGGTTGTAATTTAGCTTTATAATATGTTCCAAAACACTGCCACCTCAATTCTGTAGTCAACATAGTACAGAACAGTACGAGACTTAATTAAGTATAATAATACATTTCAGAATATGCTAATAAATAACTTGCGTAATTTTCTTAATTATGGTATTTGTACTTGTATGGCTATGCTTATGTGCAAAAGTGCGCTTACCAGCATACACAATTACTTCGCAAAGTACCAAAAGTCTTGATCTGTTTAACTTGACAGTATTTCCAGCCACAGGCTGTTCTAAGTCCAGTGTCCAAGGTAGATAGTCAGATTGACTGTTGTTAGGGGTATCCTGGTAAGTGTTGTTCTCACCAATAGTCAAAGTGAAGCCACGTGTCACACCTAGCAAACACATAATTGCCTTAGTGAAGAGTATCAAGACAATTCGTAAAGACCAATATGGCCAGAGTATTAGTGCAATAATCGACCCACTACCAGTTATTACTACCTATTGAATATTTTAAAATTGCTTATTTTAGGATGTGCTATTGTCTTTATGTAATGGCTTCTGGTAACTGTTATCAACGTTAGATCAAATGTTTGTACAATTAAAGTCATAAAATGCCAGCGCACATAACCTCTTCTTCATAACCTATCTTAAAACACACTCTCTGTACTGTCAATTATTTGTAGAGTTGCGGGTGCGGCTTAACAGTGTATTGTGTGCTAAAAAAGGCAATTACTATTAATAAACATGAGTCCCGTATCAGCAGCTGAGATATATACAGCTAGGAAATTATGTGCATTTCTCGAACAACCTTCGCATATAACCATTTTACCCCTGCGGACTTGACACAGGTCAAGATGCTTTATTCCTCAATTAAATTATCGGGCACCTGGCCGAGATTCTTTAGGCATTTCGCGAAGGCGCTTTTAGGCTTTGGAAGGCAGAATTTCAGTATTCCGATACAGAAATAAACTATAATTGCATCATTTTAGTTTCACATAAGCATTCCATAGTCTGTTTTTCTTCTAAGGAACATGTTATTGCCAATTTCTTTTTGAACATAAAAATAACCGAATTATAGACAGGTATGTGACTTATCATGACCATTACACGTACCCTTTTGAAAAAAGATGCTCCACGGTCCAGTCGGCTTTCAAGTTTTTGTATTTCAATATAGACAAGGGGACCTGTTTGGAGTATTCTTGAATCTGCATTTGTTCTTAAAAGGTGGTAGACGACAGTTTGGATCAAAAACACATGTTCATTTCATTTCATTTAAACAGCCAAATAAATGCTACCTGTACAGATCCCGCTAAATGTTGGTAATTGGTGTCCTGCGGCTGTGTGAAAAGTTAACCATAACGACATTATCGTCATTACAAAAATGTATTTCATATCTGAGCCAGTTACCTATTTTTAAACTAAGAAATTCACGTGGCCACATATGTGTTTGCTCAATCACGACATCGGCTGTGATGTTGAAGTCTATTTTAGGAGCAATCCCAATCGTTATTATTATTTTGTAGGTTTAAAAAAGAATGCATACTTTAAGTGCTGATTAACGAGTTTTACTGCCTAAAATCGAGATACAGTAGAAAATCTGTAAGCATAGACTAAATTATGAGCTTTCTGCACAAACCTTGCTCAAATACCATAAGCAAAGGTCATCCCGTAATTAATTATACCAAGATTTCATGCAGGCTAACATTCTGGCCAATGTTAGTGGAGATTGTGCCATAAATGTGGCCTCTGTTGTGAGGACATATTTTTCTGTCTAAAGTTTGACCTAGTGATAGAGTTTTTAATCTCACCTGACCCAGTCATAAACTCTTGAAATTGTTTGTGCAGACACATATTCTGACCAAGTAAGGTAAGAGTGGATAGAAACTGAAGCCTCTAGAATTGCTGACGCAGCTCGCCAAACGACGGACGAAGAGAGATCAGAAAAGCTCATCTTGAACACGTTGTTCTCAAGTAAGCTTTAAAGGTAACGACTGATTCATTGACGCTGTGATGGAGCGCGACACCTATATATGGAATTCTTACTAAAATTCGCACATGAGGAAAGTATGTGTTTTGTAAACGGAGTCCTTATTCGAAAACATAATTATATTTTTTTATTTATTATTTAATAATTGTGTGTATGTATCTTTCTAACAAACATGGCATAAAACAGGAAATTCAGGTTTATTCTTCATGTTATTGAAAATACCAAAGCTTTATTTACAGAGAAAATTAGATATGAATGCTATTCTATGTGTCCTTCGAGGTTCAAACCGCTTGTTAACAAATTGAGAGTATTTAATAGCACCAGAACAGTCCATAACCAGAAAAAAAAACTTGTTCTGAAGATTCCATTGAGCATGTCGGTAAAGT
Organism: Sinonovacula constricta; assembly: GCA_007844125.1. Lineage (NCBI taxonomy): Eukaryota > Metazoa > Mollusca > Bivalvia > Cardiida > Solecurtidae > Sinonovacula > Sinonovacula constricta. Next base: position 29,077,575 of record CM017558.1, on the reverse strand, counting down.
CTGACTTTAGATGCAATGCTTAGACAACGTTGAAAGATTGGCACAATATACATAAACGATTTCTGTAAGGTCCGCGCAAAAAACAAGAGATGTTTTTGAACTCTCTATCGGAGGATTCCAAACTCAATCTCTAGTCTTGTATCGACAAGTTTTCAAAAGGATACCATTTAAGATGCGGACAATCAGTTCAATTGCAGAAACGTTAAATCAATTGTTCAGCATAACAAAAAATTATAACATGGTTGATGTGTTCTTTGTCAAAAGGATAACGGACTCGGGATAGGAGGGTCTTGGGTTCAAACCATAGACCTGATATGATAATTTGCTCCTTGTCCAAAACTTTATTACGTGAACATTTTGCTGAACACAGAATATGTTCAGACTAATTATTGCTTCCTTACACGAATAATTATAAAATAGCAGTATCCATATAGGAGACAATTGGCATATTCCTTTTCATAATACGCAATTTGACGCAATTCGAGTGTCTACTGAATGACTTACTACATTTCACTTGACAGCAACGTTTATTAAATTTTATTCTTGCTATCAGTTAAGGTTTTAAATATACACGCCAGTAGGGCATCCTTCCGTAATAACATTGCTTTGTTACAATATTGGTTGCATCGGAATTGAGAATATAACAGACAGTTCTGTTTTTATTGTTTCTCTCAATCTTCATCCATTTCACTGAGTATGTATGAAGTATGTGTGAAGTATGTGTGAATTATGTTAAGTTCAGGAAATAATGAAGACTGTTCTTTTTGCAGATAATCAAGATACCAAAATGCTTCTATTCAAAACCACTTTGAAAAAAAATTAATTAGAAATACAAGGCCAACCATGTTCCAGAAGAATACTACCTAAACATTAATGAATTGTGTAATGTGAGCATGCTGTACATGTTCAATTTCTGCTTGTACACTTTAAATTGATAGTTAATTGTTATGATGGCTGAACTTTTGTTTCTTCATCTACATATGTAATATTTAGGAATACCTACTAAATTGTGTCGGGTTTTGCTTTTTATTTTGTTTTAAGCCATTCTATTTTCTCAAGAAAGATCATTATGCAGTTTTCCTTGAGATTTATATTATACTTTCCAATATTCATAGCCCTCAAAAGCGATGTTGGATGGTGTTAGTTTAGCCTGTACACGATTATAGGTGCGAAAACAATGATCATAATTAATCAGTAGTAAACCAAATGTACAACGCACAGGAAATTGGAAAGAAGCAATGTATACAGCCAAAACTCCTCTTTTAAAATATAGCTCATATTCGGACAAAAGGAACAGCACTAACATTCGGTTCAGAGCATCTGAAATACAACTCTCATACCTCTAGACGGTGTAATCCATAATCGAGGGAGCAAACATTCCATAACCTTCCAAATATATATTTTTTACTTTATTTACTGTTACTATATTGATTTAATGTGTTTAAATGGTTCATTTTTTGCGTCGACGTTGGCCCGTCGCATTAACGACATTTCTCCTTAACTAATGCCAATGTTAACCCGGATAACTTGGTAAATTCTTAAGTTCCCTTTCAGCAGCGGAGATATATTGCGCTCGAAAGGCATATGCATGGCCCGAACGATCTTCGCAGGTACTAATTGTTCCATCAGGGCTGAGTGGAACAATTCAACTAAGATTTCCTTTTCTCATAGCATTAGCGACGGTCCTGCCAACGCTCAAACAATGTCCCCTTGATCCGGAGTCCTGTGTTTTATCAGTAGACTTATTTACACAGACATATTGAAAAAGGCTTCTGTTGTCATATTTAACCAGACTATATAGCTGGTTTTTACATGTGTATGCAACCATAGATACAAATATGTAAAGTAGACAGAATCTAAATTATATATTCTTTACGTGTAGATCCAGTCGAAAATTTAAATATCAAATACGCTTACCTAGATTATCACTTCGACCGAAGATGAAAACATCTTCAATTATGTAGGTGGTCCCTAAGTTCAACTGCCACCATTTGTTTCCTTCACTGTTAGTGGTTGCGGAACATGTAAGACCGTAGCTACCGTTCCATGCGCCAGTGCCGTCCACAGCCAAACGGGAGTACCAGTCCACATTATCATACCTTATTGTAGAATCTTGCGATGTGTTCTTGTTAAACGAAACGTGTCGACCTAGTAAAAGAAACCCTACAATTCAATCATAATGTTACACGTGCCAATGCAGCTTTGAATCATTGAGAAAAAAAAACAAGTTTTACGTAAGAAATATCTCATAAGGCAATGTGTTATTTATTCTTGCATATGGTTAGATTGTCAACTTCCTTCAAAATGCGTTCAAGTGTTTTATGGATGTTTATTGTCGGGGCTAAGTCACCCATGTAAGTCATTGTGTGTACGGCACCTCAACCATGCAAACGGCATGTACACACTTTCTACTGCCGTGATGAGTGTTAGTTATGTTTTGTCTTAACATTGACCAATGTCTGGACATTGAGATATATCACAGATTCATTTGGCTCAGTTAGTCGTTCAAATATTGTTTTTCGAAAGTGGCTAATGCATTCACATATCCATGTATTTGTCTCGTTAATTTGTTGATACTTATTTTATAAAGAATCTGACCCAGTGTAGTACTTTAATTTTGAAGAAATTAAAACGTTGGACATTGGTTAAACTTTTTAGCCAAAAGCATTCGACGACTTAGTAGAACGTGTATCTATGTATGATGCAATAGGAATGCCCACGTTATATGTAAGAAAGGAAAAGAGTTTTCCTGGTACAGTCTTAATTGGGTCTACACATTTAATACCTAACAATTTAGTTTTAGGATAAAGGATAAACTTTCATTAAAATTTCATTCATCCTATATTTAATAAATGTTTGTATATTTAGAAAGTATAATCTGCACTCGTTATTGATTACAAACTGCTAATCACGTGCCTACCGCCATAGATTTCAAGTTCACAGAGTGACATTGTGCTTCGGTTTCCTTGGTTCACAAACTGCAGAGCCCGTGCCACGACTGCTTGTCGGCATATGACCTCAGTCCTCCCATTTTCCACAATTGTAAATGCTTTGACACATGTTTGTGTTCCAATTGAAAAATTAATCACATCGGCAGTCTCAATCCTAACTGTTGTTGATTGTCCTGTAAAAACGCATTTCATGTAAAATTACAAGGCACTTTAATAATGACTGAACAGGTTCGGCAACCATGATTAAATAGGTAAAGGTAACTGCCATGTAAATGGCATATATTGTCAATTATCGTTTGTTAGTTTACATATATATGTGAAATTTTTGATGAAAAATAAACTTAATCTGAGCCATAAGGATGTTCCAACAAAATGTCAGCCCTTATACAGGAAGTACCTAAATGGACCATAATAGACAAACTTGTCTTTTAATGAATTATGAATGAAAACAGTTCTTCTGTCCGGTTTCATAAAACAGTGCCATTAGAAACATTGACGCCATTTTCAGAACAATCGAATGATACGACCTTCAAATTTAAATTATTTAACACTGCTTTCAATATACGGGCCAATTTGTAATTTATTTCATTGTGTAATTGTGTGCATACATATAAAGGAATTATAAGCCAGATTTTGAAAAAAAATACAACACATGTGTCAGTTACAAGGCGGGCACTAAAATATCCCACCTTTATGCTTAATTGATTAATTGTTGTATTGGACGATGTTAAATGTTTTTTTTTTCTTGTTTTAAGCATTTAAGTAATTCTAACTACAATTTATATAAGCAACTTGGTTGACTGAAAAATGCATTTTAAAACAAGTACACATTAAAAACATTATTGATTTATATGGTCTAAAATTTTAAAAACTTTTGCCGCTTTTATTTTTACTTTGAAGACAAGTTACTACTAAAATTAAAGACAAATAAAGACAGACGGAGGTAAATTTTGTGAGTCAAAGAATATTATAATTTTCCGCACATAAACTAAACCGGAACGTGTTTAAACGTGATATAAACAACGCCTTGAGACAAATAAACGCACTGGTTTACTATTGCAGTCGTTTATCAATACTGACGAACTTGCCGTAATATTATTTTCTCATTGTCTCGAGCTCCCGGTTTGACCGAAGAAGAATATCAACCCCAAAGGTGTTCGAGGGACAGGAGTATACAGGTGTTTGAAAAACTAAAGATAATATATTTACCTCTTGACAGTGTATGGACGATAAGGCCGACTATGTAGAAAGGTCTGCTGAGCTCAATTCGCCAGAAATGTTCATTGCTGTTATTAGATGGTCTGAGATCACTGCACGTCGTCAAATTTCCGTCGTTGACCGCTTCTGGGTTGACATTTACTCCATTTTGTATAACGCTAGTAGCATTGAGTGCCACATTTCCTGCAAATATAAAGAGCCCCTCTGTAACTTTTCTAGAAAAAAGCCCTCAAAATAACAACCTTTATCAAATATATCCAGTACTTCTACTAAAACAACTCATTCTACTGCTTTACGTCAAACGCTGTAAAATAAATTTTGGTGCATCAAGGTCAAAGGTCAACGTTTATATTTCACCGTATTTAATTAAAGCTAGACGGTCTCTTTGACTGTTTGATTGATAAGGATTATAATGCTTGTAAGAGTAACGCGCACGGCCTTTTAAGATATGCAAAAACTATTGAAGCTTAAATGCTTAATGTTAAATATATAGACTTTGTCGTCATTCGCGCCAAGCACGGTACTACGGTGATAACATATACAAACTGATTATTACAAAATTGTAAGAATAATTTATGTAGAACAAACACAATCAGCTAACCTACACAATATATACACTGCTCAAGAATGTACACTGATTGTCTGATATTATCCTTTCGTTCTTAAACTGGGCTGAGATACCGATAAGCTGAGGCTGTCTCATTGAAGCAGAAACTCTGATACTTGCCTTTTACAGCACAGTATTACAGTTGGTGTTCTGGCACAAACATCACTGAGAGCTATGTGAGCATTTATTTCTCACTTCGGCCTAGTCGCATCACCACCGGTTAGCCGAAATGCATGAGATAGAAAGTCTATTATTATATCTCCAGTCCAAAAGATGCGCATTTGTGCTCGAAGCTGGGAATATGTTTCTGGGCTTACTCAATTGTCTTGTTGAATTCTGTGTGAGTTTTCCTGCTGCGAAAACTTGTTCATCATATTTGTCACCACATCAAGTGGAGAGACGAGAAAGCGCCACTGGATGATGCCCAAGACCACCAATGCTTAAAGCAGCAACGATTCTAGTCAACACTGCGTCAGCGCCGTTTATGCATCGACGTTACGCATGTTTTCCTTGTAGAGGTCAGCCCTTTTTTAGCCCCAGACGTAGCTAGCGTGAATGCGCACAATCGACTGGAGCCTGTCCGTTGCCGTAGATGGCCGGCAAAGAGGGATATAATCTATGCGTCGCGGAGGCTTCTTTCATGGTCTTATGTATGAGCTTTTATAATTCTAGTCCATAAATGAAAACAACTATTGCTGCTCTCGTGTTACCTGCCAATCCCGAGTAATAAAATTGATAATGTCATCCGACTGGAGTTCTAGTGGCTGTTGGAATGTTATCACCACACAGAGTTTTCCTGGTTCCTTAAGTATTTCGTACATAACTTTGATTTCGCCGTCGACACTAATTCTAGCATTGACCTTGTCTATTGATTGCTCATTTGTGTTTGGGGCGGAGAGTGCCATATCGATAGTTTTCATTTTGTGGCCATCGTATCAGAAATTGATCCAAATCTCCATTGGAATCGATCGCCTGTTAGAGACCAAAGTTCCTCCGCGGTGACTGTAATAGCCGGCAAAGGCTTTTGTCGACGTAATGCTTATTGGCAGCATTGGTCAAAATGTGGGGATCGGCTTCGATCCGTTGTCCATTGAGATTCAAGTGGCCTTTCATAGAATTGGTTGCGCCAATTCGAACAACGTTTTCTTTTATATCAGAAACATTTTGTTGAAGAACCTGTACGGAGTGTGCATCTGTAAAATTCCGGTTTTGGCTCAATTTCCCCCCAATATCGAAGCCACCAATTGGCGTTTCCCTGACGTACCTAAACGTACCCAGAGAAGGTAAGTGCTGCTAACTTCTATACTCTACTATCAACATATGAGCATTTGGCATAATAAGAGAGATAAGCACTTGGCTCCCGAACGCCAGCACGACCTCCAAAGGAACTCATTTTAAATCAAGAACAACAGTGATCGCATGATCGCGATTGTCGTTTAATTGAGAGACCTAGTTCCCACTTGTAAGTGTTTGAACTCTGGATTCACACATTGGGTGAATGCACACCCGACGACGCTCACGACAGCTTAACGGTTGCTAGGAGCCCTTTGACGGTGGCCTGGTTTTGAGCTGGTCAAGGTCTTGATGATGCTCAAAGAACGGGCTGATCTATGCTTTTTTCCGCGACACCAAAAGACCACAATCCGGACTCCATAATAAAACCGATCTTGTTGATGTCAACAATCATCTGATAGTCGATAAGTGATGCCTTCCGGCGCAGACAGACCCTGGTCGACACATGTCGCTTATTGATTGACTTTTGAAAAGTTGTTGGTCCTTGCATTATATTTTGTTAATGTCGGGAACGTATTCAGCAAACATTCAATTACAGCATTCTCCAACGTTAATAGTGGTCCTCAACAATAAAGTCTTGCGGCGTCTACCCGCGTAATCTTGAAACCACTCCTCGCATTAAGACAGACAGAGTTCCGGCTTGTGGGTCTGGACAAGCATATGGCAAATCAAAATACTGCCAACCTCAACGACGTTCAAGCCAGAAATCTCATAGAGATAGTCATTCTGCATGCGACTGGTTGGACCCGAAAATAAATCAGACTATATTAATCAGGAATCAGCTGTAGATGTCGCATGGAGCACCTTCGAACGACCGAAGTCTGAGTTCAGGCTACAACAACAATATTTTGAAGATGGCACTTGGTTCGAACAATGTTAACGTCAATGATACCAATAGTATCGTTCTAGTACCCTGCACATGTCCAAACAGTGGTGCCACTGCATTCTGCAGATGCACCGAAAGCCCCTGTATCAACGGTCTGGTTTCGTTGACTTCAGTATCAAATTTTGAAAGGCAATTAGTAACAGCCCAACCACAGCCACAATTAAGGCCAAAAATGTGCCCATAAAGCTATCCCATTAGTTTGCAAGTGAAATTTAGCAGCCAGCTTACATTACTTCAAAACATCACCGGAAAATAACAGCTGATTTGTCTGTCATCTTTCAAAGTTAGCTTGCAAGGGCTTAAAGATTCGTTTTTACCCACTAAAGGGGTGGTAGCTTGTGGGCTCCCTGGACAAATGTCGACTTCGCTCAAATAGCTTTCTTGTCGTCATCTAGAATCCTGCTTATTGTTTTATGAATTAAGCTTACGTGTTATCTGAGTGCCTCCTTGTTGGCTAGAGCTGCTTCTAGCCGCAGACCTCTATTATTTGTATTTATTGCAAGATGCAGCGTTTCTGATCCGGGTCTTCAGTCTCCGACATTTTTCTGTTTTCCATTGCTAAATGATCGTCCAGTGCTGTCAACCGAGCTAGGTTGTGTGGAAGCTCACCCCGCTGAGTCTGCATAGCTTTATCAAGCCATTCTGAGCTCCTGATTCTGGTACATACGTTATGTTCTCTAAATGTCCAATATATCCAGAGGTTGGTTGTGAAAGGCTTTATTGCCTTTCCCTTATATTCAGACAATTCAGATGAAACCCTTTCAATAATTTCCATTTCAATGTCTTCGAATGCCATCTCCTTTGCTTGCTCTCTGCATTTCGAAGAGGTCTTGCTATAGCAGCTATGATGGCCTCATCTTTTGCCCTCTTCCAGTTTGTGAAGCCAGGCTCATTTCAGACGATTCACTACCAAAACGTCTAAGTGTTATGGTTGACAAAGCTCGTGGGTTATCGCGAATGATGTGGAGATCGAGGACTTATGCCTTAAGACGACGATGCATTTTTGTCGAAGGTGAACTGTGAGTCGCCCCTTGTATTTGGCGTCACCCACTCTGTTTGATGTACTTTGTGTTAGTAGTCGTCGACGGTGTTCCGTAGCATCTCGTTTGCAACGCTCATGGAGGGTTCTGTTGCGAACCCGCCTAAGAGGTCACTATAAGACGTATCATCAAAGGTGTCATCAAAATGCTGATCCTCACCTCTATATTCTCCAAACTGAATGGCCTAATCCATTCTGTAGATTTAAAAACAGGGTAAAATATGTTCAATACTTTGTACATAAGGAAGTCAAGCAATAGTTTCGGTCGACAACTCAATCTGGGAACACCCCTTTTAGTGAACGTCACTAGACAAACGGTTTTTGTGTCCAACAATGCACCGACCAAAATCAGCAGCTGTTGGTCAGGCTCCCCAACCTCGGGAGCCACGACGTCATAGTATCCAGAAAAAACTCGTCTCAGGTTTACAATCGCGGTAACTTCAAGTGATACCGACCGTGCCGTTGTCCAAAATCTTGGTAGAGCCATCGTAAAGAAAACCATGATTAATATCAGTGGTATTGAAATGTCAGTCAATGACAGCGATACAATGTCGTATGGCAAACACAACAGGGGCGTAAAAGTGCACAATACCAGTGGATCGACCTTTGAACCCAAGGCAATGTTAAAAAGCTAAAGATATGTGCAGAAAATAATGTATAAACCAAATCTGGGGATAACATCATTGCTTGGGCCTATGGAACCCAGTTTCCAATTCCCGCTAGAGTTTAAGTTACTCGATTGTCGTTCTTCTTTCTGAATGTCATGGCTCAGTGACCTCCTCGAGTAGGAACGCACATTTTACGATAAAGGCAACTGGCGATGCCGCTGCCTCCCAAAGGAAGCCATAAGTATGGCGTATGAAGCGAATTCTAGTGCTGTTCGAAGATCTGGTTGAAGTCTTCGTCTGCATAACCGAAACTTTCTGCAAGCTAAAATTAACCATCATTGAGATAACTCTGCAGGGCATCCCCAGTCCACTGTACTCTCTAGGCAGGCCTCCGTATCAGCAGTGGGACGAAGCACGAAAGTTCTTCGTTGGAAGCCGCAATCGACACCGCGAAGTAGCAGCAGCTAAAGACATCATGCTGGTAGCTTGAAACCTCTGTTAAATAGGTATCTTTTCGTCGTTATGAATACGCAGCTGAATCTGGAGAATGGTCGGCTCGCCCTAGTCATCTGTTTACCTGCTTAAGAACCCTCACTCAACAATCATTTACAAAGCCACGAGCTGTGAGAAAAAAGTCTATGCGTTCATTTTTCTTTAAGCTAAATTCTTTTCTTTGACTTGTTTGTTCACATAGTCATCTTTTTCCCCTAACATAATGTGTCCAATCTCAATCGGAGGTGAATATGGAACGACGATAATATTTACGCCCTTGACCCTGGTGACCGGCTGCATGATTATTAGAATTTCTTCTATTCGATTTGCTTTTCAATATGCTCTCTCTCATCGACGATTGCAGCTCGTGCAAAGCGTTCACCAAGAAAAACGAAACACATAGTGAGCTGGCATTTAGCGGCAGACATGTGTGAACCTTAAAAGGCAGTCCAGCTGGTGCCTTCAGAACGACGACCGGATCACTCCATCCAAACATTTAATGATGTAGAATCGGCTATGGCCGAATAGAGAGATACTGTGTTTATCGTGTTGGCGCTTTATGCCGCCTGGGTAAATTGTTAATATAAAAAAAATAAAACAATAATTCATTATTGAGTTTTCTTTTTTGGTAATATATATAACGCCATTGGGGCAGTTTACATGATGAATACTGACGCGGTTCATGGCTTCTTGCTGATGATGTTTAATTGGCTTATTAGGCATTCAGTCACACACTCGCTTAGATGCTTCAAAACTGGCGCAAAGACATTCGTATAGGTTCTCATCCGAACCTTGGTAGTATATGACAGACATCTGCAGTTTAACCCCAGATTTTACACAATGCTGGCAATTGGCCGACTGAGGTTTTTAAGCAATGTAGCAGTATAAGGGCTACAAGTCTTGCTGCATCAGTCAATCAACAACAGTTTAAGCCGAGTTGGGTAGTGTATATTGAACTAGGTATTAAACCCGCTTTCCGTATTCACCACAGTGGTGTTATTTCGTCAGCTATTCACGCTATTTTCCAACGTCCGGTTGTATTACACATTTTTCAGTTTACAATTACAATAGACTAATAATCCTCGCCAAAGAACTGCACGGCAAACACACGTATGAAGATCGCTCACAATAAAACTCAAAATCAGACTCTTATCACCTATGAATAAAGTCAATTTCGCAAGTCACACATACATATATCCGCTAGGGTTTGGATGCAACCGGGGAACAAAAGCAATACGCAAGATTATTATTTTTTCTTCTTTTGCTATTTGTTTCTGTTAGTGTACTTCACTTTCCTTTTTGTTGTAATGCTATTCTAAACTAATATATAAGTTATATTAATGGATGACCGTCTTTCATATACATATTGTAGCCCTATGGACTTCTGGAGTCTGGTCGGGTCTATACATACAACATGCAAATCTCCTGTTTTGACCACACGACAATGTAGGTCCTAAACAGTATACATGCGCCATAACTCTGGTTGATACTTGTAGTCAAAGGCGACGGAACTTTTAGTGACACGAACAACGTAAGAGGTTTGTGGGACCCTTCAGCGAATCTATAAACGAGAGATACTAGGGCAACCTAATTTTCTACAGGTAGATTATCTGCGTGAATTTATGGATACCGTCTCTCAACTGCTAGCGAAAAATAATACCTAAATGAGTCGGGGCCGCGTTGTCATATACAGAAATCAGCCCATTGTAGAGAGGTGCAATCGGATATTGTCTTTTCAGCCACCAGTACGCCAAAGATATGCTGATTGAGGGTGCGCCTTCATCTGAGTTGGTTGGTCGGCTGCCTGGGGTCATGGTTGCTTTGAATAGCGAAGTTACTAGGCTAACACATGAGAAGCCTAGTGATAACATTAAGTTACCATCTCACCTGCCTACCGTCCTGTTGGCTTGAAAGCCCTGAAAGTCCCTTCGGTGGCCAGGGTTCGATACTTTTACTAACCAGGCGAGTTGGAAGGTGGGCGGCGCCGCGCGACTGTTCCCGTTTCGTCTGTAGGTGACTGCCGGAAAAAAACCCAGCGATCCTGTCTTGTACTACTGACTTGATGGACAACAGTGGGACTTTGTAAGGGAATAACTGCTTATCGAGCCCCCAGACACATAGCTGCTGCCAGATGGGGTCCTATAGAGACGCTAACATAGATTGCTGACCATCAGCAAGCGTATTAACACCACCTTCGTATATCCAGCGCTTTGAGTCGAATAGTGAGACTGAGATGTTGTTGACGTTCTGCCCGAAGACCTAGTGCTTAACAGCCATCAGCCTATCCATGCCGTAGCGGAATGTCCGTTTCTTGAATAGAGCCTCCTGAAACATTTCGGGCCGGATCTTCTTTCGAACCACAGCCTTATTCACTCCCATTCGCGTTCTATACGTTGGCGCCTGATTTTTCCAGGATGACGTAAATCTTTGGCCTAATTCCAAAGTATTTGGCTATCGGGCGCATTCTTTAACTCATATTTCATCTTGCTTACAACTTTTTATTGGTCATGCTGGGTTTATTTTTCAGACGGTCGAAAATGCTGAAGATGTTGTGATTCCTACCTATGTCGCCGTGTACGTTTTTTTGTGTGGATTTTGAGAAGCAGGCTGTCCGTGTGTATGTACAGCAGCGATCTCAATGCTGGGCCTGAGGCGGTTGTAGTAGAGGTCATACATGAGGGACTTAGACAGACAAAAGATGCTCACGCCCACGTAGATTGGGCGGTACAGGACAAGGCGATTCTTGTGCAGCTAGATGGCTTCAAGGTCGCCAGCGAATATGTTGGCCCTCGCGAACGAAGGGCTAGATAGCAATCGTCTGAGTCTATCTTTTTCGAATGCGCGCACGAGCATTCACAATAACGTGGCAGCGAGAGTTCTCCATCGTCTTGCTGGACAGACTGTTATTCATACGCTTGTACATATGTCTTCAAAATCATTAGTGGATTTTTTCCTGCCTGACTGTAGAAATGAGGACTCCATCCAAGTGCTCTTCCTGAATCGGAACATTCTGTGGATCATTGTCAGCGTCATCCCGATTACTGGTAGGCTGAAGTGCTAGTAGTGTCTCACATATTGGACATTATCGCGAAGGTTAAGCACAAGCTTATGAACCTCGGTCTGTGTCAGCCCAACACCTAGGAGGTCGTGCTGTCAGGGTCGGTGGACCGTGACATCCACTCACTCTCGACTAATACCAGCTCTGCTGCCAACGGGTACGAGTTTTGCCCATCGTGTAGCTCCTTCGGATATTCGAGGTAAAGAATCATGCCCTCGGTCGAGTTAGCCCCGATATAATTACTGGCAGGCGTATAGCTTGTTAGCATCCAAGTACAGGATATGGCTTGTGGGCTGCTCTGGATTGCAGCTTCTGAACCCATGTGCCCGGGCGTAGCACTTTGATACTAACGAGACCCGGCAACTGAGACCATTTTCGATGGAAAGGTGTCGTAGTCAGAGAGCCCAATTTCCGTTGTCTTGAAGAGGGTACCCAGGACATGCCGAAACTCATGTAGTAATCCGCAGGATCCTTTGACGTACTGCCACATGCATGGAATGCCTCGAAGATGTCGGTCAGCAGCAGGATGTCAGTGCGACTGTATAGACCATGATAGTAATTTAGCGTCGACCTCTCCCATGCCTTCTCTAAGGGGCTAAAGTCGTCTGAGCATACCAATGTACGCAAGAAGGATTCCGGTGGTGGTTAGCGTTCTTCGCCAAACGATCCCAGCTGTCCATGTACTTATAGGGGTACACGCCATTCCGCATGAGCAGCGCCCGCTTTGCAACATCTGGTTTATACCTCGCCGTTATCTAGAATGCCTTTGGGGTATTCGTCGACACTAGATTGGCAAATGCTGTCAATGCAGAACAGCTTAACGTTACCTTCGATCTTGGTTAAACGGGCAACACGTGCTTCTCACTGAAGGTTTTGCTTTTTCAATGATTTCGCTATATCCGCATGAGACCTTTTTCAGTGAATATACACGTATGTGCTGACTGTACTTCTCTAAATAAAGTTTCAATGAGTGGTCTCACCGACTGGAGGCTGCAGTATATGCAAGTTCGGTGCGGCGCGCACGTTCTTTCTTTAAAAATGGAATGGTGGAGAGTCGAGAAACATCCATAAACCACTCTTTCGAAGCGCGGCCTTGCTCTGTGATGCATCCACAGGGACTACAGAGGTATAATCTTATATAGACGTCATTCGACACTCCAAACACGAACGCGTGTGAGGCCCCTTCCTGAGTCTACAGTATACATTCATGCAGCGTATGCCACAGAGCTCCGTCGAGTTTAGGCGTAGCCAGTGACAATTATCCTTCCCTACCCTTTATCTTATGATAAATGAACATTTATGTTGGGTTTATAAGATATACATCGTTTATTTCAACCAATGAGTATAGACATAGTTTTCATAGTGAGCCCTGAATCATCTTCCCAGATTGTGCATCCTTTGGATTGGAGACATAGTAATAGACCCTCTGTCCCAGGCATATTGGATTAGATGAGGGTGAATCGACTAAGCCGACATGACGTGAATAATCGCTCACAGAGAGATTTACCAGAACCACTACCGTGTATGCCACAATACGGTTACCTAAGCCGACACTCAAAAGAATATAGCACCCTGATGATGGTTACCGCCTTGGAACACAGGCAGCACGAAGTCAGAGACCAAATTCAGTCCTTTCTCGAAAGGAAAATTTGCGCAAACTTAATTTTATTTGTTCGAAAACCTGGTCATTTATTTAAGAGCGATGTGTTAATTGAAGCGCACTAAACAGTCGATTGAGTCAGCACAGAAGGATTTCGCGTTTTATAAGACCCAATTCACGTATACAGTGTCACCTGGCGGTTTTACGTGTTCTTACGACTAGTCCCGGAGGTTTCCGATTTCTACCGAAATACCCCGAAGATAACCGAACAAGTATACTGTGGGTGCTTACTGAACCGAACTCTCTTTTGGCGACCTTTTATGGCAGTGATTTTGAATGATTATGTTTTGCTGCATTAGGATGTGTATTTAATTAGTAAAGCAAACACATAATAAAATAAATTTAACGTCCGGTTTCATTGGAGGTGTTCTTAACCTGACATAATAATATTTTAATATGTAAACAAGTAAATGAGCCAAGCCAATTCTGGTCATAAGGCTTGTTTCTCCTAAAAGATTCGACTTCAGGATCAAGCCCTGTGTGCCACACACTAAGGTCGTTAAAACTTTAGTGATTTAGATTCTTGATTACGATCAAACAACTATAAGGGCAGCTCAAGTACCATTCTCTCCGATGACAGGTTATTTTACAAGAATGTGGTATTATGCTAGATGTTCACGGTATGCTGTACACAGTTAGGATATCGTTATACATTTAGCAGATTCAAATGCACATTCCAGATCTCCAGAAAACTACAGTGCAAATGACTGGAAGATAAGCCCAACATCAAACAAAAAGCAACAACTACAACAACAAAGCAACATTAACAACAAGCAAGCAAACAGGTAGTTACGTTCCTTTCGTTTATTTTTCAAGAATTTCATCAGCAAATATTAATCTGCCTGGTTCAGACTGTTAAAGGTCATAAGTATATATTATATATATTATCATTATACACAGACGTCTGTTCGACTGTTTGTAGAATCGTTAAGCTGTCATATAAGACGTTATCATATAAGACGTAATATATAACTTTAACTTTATCTGCATAATTGCCTTTTAAAATTATAAAAAATGAAAACAAAACAATAAGATTGATTCGGAATTTTCATGATACAGTCACTTTCACGTTTGACGTAGACAACAAGTCTAGTACGCTTAATAATACTTTTGAAGGATGTATCCTTATACAGAAGAAACCTAAGTACTTCAAGGAAATTATCACATTTGTATGCTTTTAAATCTAACGATGTTTGTCGTGTAAGGAAATAACACCAGCTCGAAAGGTAAATATACGCCCTAGGTTGGTTATTGGAAACTGCGATTAAATTTGCTTCTTGCATGTGCCCTTACAACATTTATTACTGTGTATCATTTTGAATGTACTGTTCGGGGAGGCAGAGTTTTTCTTTAAAGTGTTCCATGTTTTATAGTTTTCATAAGTTAAAAGAAAGCGACAATTAATAGAACAACGTATGTACTTCACATATTGCAATGGTATAGCCTAATTGCAGGTAATATCTATTAAAGGTGAACCTTCAAGGTATACTTGTGCAGCCTTCTTTATTTGACACTGAATCAACGTGCTTAAAACTATCTGCACATATTTCTGAGAGCCCTTCTTTTTTACAAGATTGGTATTGTTATTAAACAGTTATATTTTTAAATATTTATTTTAATTTTTTTACCCTTAAGGCATAAAGCTAAGTTATATAAGTGCATGAATATGAATTTCAAAGTGTGTAGCGTTTAGATTTGGGCATCTATACACACGGTAACCTGATATATCATTTTCCAGTTCAGTTGTTATATGTATCTGCAATCTAAAATCATTATCTTTTCGTGAAATAAATGGTTGTATACGGTTAATCTTTATGTTATTATGGTCATTATTTAGTTTCAGTCGCTACTTATGATCACAAGGCTTCACTTTTACAGAGGGATAGATAGTTCAAAATGTTATACATAAACATACTGTACTGGCATACCCCATGCAATTGAGGGCATATGACCCCGACACTTTCCTGTTAAATACAATATCAAATGACAACTGCGATATTTGCTAGCATTAAGATGCACCATTTACTTGTACGTGTAATTATTCAGTTACTTTTCTCCATATCATAAATTTATTATATAATAAATTGTTTATGTGACTGTCGTAAAAAATCTCCCCGCGCATGTAATCTATGCTGTCATTCAAATGAATCCAATAACGACCGATACTTGCATAATTACTTGATGGACATTCGGCTTTGGTTCCTCATATCCATCTACTCATGAACAGAATGCTACAACCATTTACACAGGTCTTTCTTTTTCGATTCAAAATTTTTATTTCATTCACCATCATTTTCTGTAGTTCTCCTGTAAAAAAGAATACATTTTCTCCCCTAAATAACAAATAAACAGTTTTAATGTTCTTGTCATGACATCAAAGTTTTTTTAAGGATACGTCAGTGCTTGGACCATTTTTAATTAAAATAAATCCATTCTCCCTTAGTGCTTGCACTTGAAAAATGCACTAGAATATACGAGGTTAGCGCTCTGTAAACCCACTTTAAGCACTAACTCTCTTACTTTTGCTGCCTAACGTTCATAGGCAGTAATTTTGGGTGTGTTCTATTTGTTTAAAGATTCATCACAGATTTACTCTTAATTTTACATCTGGATTGCCATGCGCTTTTTCGAATGTTGTTATATGTCGCAATGCTTATAAGACTTGAGTGCAACAATGCAACATTTCTGCTGTTAGCTATTAATCCATATGCTCTCTGTCATTTCATGCCTCTTTTGTAGCCTTATTTTCGATGCACACTTACAACAGGATGTAAATACACATATCGATAACTTGCAAAAAGGGATACATGCCGGAGACCTTCAGGATCAACAAGCATCGTATCACAATGGTGTTGACTTACACATTATTTCGTGGTAAAGAGTACAATCTTCTTATCAAATGTTTTACGGTGAGTAAGCATGTAATAAATAAGTTTTACCGCCCTGCTTCCTTGTTGGTCTTGCTTTAAACACACAGCATTAAATCATGAAACTATTAACTAAACCGAGTCAATGTTTGTCAAGATGCATCTTTTTTACAAACGGACTCCAGGAACGGAAGGCTACAAGCCTATAATACCGTATAATATATCCTTTTTCACGCGTTACGTAGACAAAAACATACCTGCGCTACAATTACTAATATTTATACGTTTTAAGAACTAAAACTTAAATTCAAGAAAAATATTTGAATTAAGTACACATTAACCTTCATATGGTTTTTAAAAACGTTAACTGCTTTTCTATCTACTACTCCTAAACGTTCAAGACATTACTCTTTCGGATTATAGAGGCTTGTACCATGTTTTTGTTTTCCATTTATACCTATTGTTCGAATGAAACAGTTTAAGAGTAATGTCTGGATCCAAGAAACTTCGCACTCGAACTTTTAGATATTGCTCTATACCAATGGACTGTACCCCTCTAAGAAATCGAAATATTATATTTTGTCATACACAGGGTTGGTATTATTCTTTACCAACAGTCTTCATTGCATAAATAATACATATGCGAATATTGCACATTGCAAATTGTTTAGCGTTTAGGTATAGGGTTAGACTCAATAGGAATCGATATGTCACTTAAAATTTCAAGTTTTACCTGTATTTCATATCTTATACATAATGAAGAATGTTATCTCAATCTGGAGCCGTCTTACTCTTATAAGGCAAAGAGATGGAACCGGACTATTTTGAATATGTAAAACGAACTCTTTGGTTATGTGACAGTATAAATTAGAAACACGTTATCGCTTTAGACTAATCACCTTCCTTGTAGAAGATATATTTCGAAATAATATAGTTGTACGTACTGTACTGGCATGCCGGTCCCATCCACCCGCGAGCACATGGCCCTGGACAATTTCCTGTTACATTGTGGCACTGAACATCAGCCGCACAGTGGCATCGATATCTGCAGTTCTCACCGAATGATGGAATGGGATAATAGTCGCTGGGAGGACAGCCTATAGTCATTATTATTATCATCATCATCATCATCATCATGATCAGCATCATCAGCATCATTATCATTATCATCATCATCCTGCTTCTCCTCATAATCATCATTATCATCATCATCATCATCGTCATTATTAAAATCATGATCATCATCACCATCATCATTAGAAGCAGAAGCAGCAGCATCGTCGTCGTCATCATCATCATCATCATCATCATTATAATAATAATAATCATCATCATCATTATCTTTAGCATCATCACCATCATTATCATTAAAATCATCATCATCATCATCCTCATTATCATCATCATCAGAAGCAGCAGCAGCATCATCGTCATCATCATCATCATCATCATCATCATTATAATGATCATAATCGTCATCTACAATGACGACATCATCATCAACAATAACATGTGTTTGTATATTAAAAGAACAAAAAATTAAGCTGGAACATTTAATTAAGAAGCTACGGAGGTGGTAGTTTTAAATAAATTAATATACGTACTTACGCGAAATAGCATATTCTACAAGCAACACAATACTTAAAGAAGTCACTAGCTTCATCCTGGTGCATGTATTTCCGCAATGACCTAGACACTTTAATATAGTGACTAAATACCCAAGTGTGCACACGCTTTATGAATACTCCAAAGTTATCCGATGACAGTACCTGGATATTTAAATTTATATCCTCGTCATTTAAACAAATACTATGGTTTGGCTGGTGCAGGGGTTATAAATGCATTTTACGAAGAATCAACAGAAAACATAAGAACAAATATTAATACCAATTAAAGGGATACGTATGAGGATAAAACACTTTATACAAATTGCAGCGGGCTAAAGGGACAACATTACGTCTGACTCGTCGGTGTCAGTATAATGGACCGGCCGGGTTCAGAACCTGGGCGCCTCATAAGTGACCCTGTGCTATAATGATAGAAATGTCGCTGCACAGTTTCTGCAAAAATGCCGGCAAGTCTCATCCCATCTCTTATAATGACTATTTTCGGCGTGGAAAATAATATTATCAATTAATCGAGACGTAAGAAGAAATGAATATTTTGAAGCGAATACTGATTTTATTGTAGAGAAACACTGAACATCTTCTTTAATGCACGTATCCGATTTAGCTATAATCTATATCTTAAAAAATGAATTTTAGTGCAGATAATGAAAATCACAAAAAGGCGTACGTTGGCAACAGTTCAACATGGAAAATGATTCGAAAAAATGTAAAGACCTGAGGTCCTAGCTTTGTGTTTTATTGTTGGTGATTAAAAAAAGAGAACAATCCTCACTTACACGCCAGTTATAGTACAAAGTCACCTATTTCTTAAAACTTCGATGCTGTTGTTATAAAATTCATGTTTGCCAGTCTGGCCAGTTTGTTTTTGTATTTTGCTTTTGCAAGTTCTGACACAATTTTTCAACTTCTCATTGCTAAGAAGCTCTCCGGCCGATAAACTACTGTTTTCATTAACAAAAATCCCATCTAGGATGCTGATACCTTTCCAGACAGTTTAAGACTGAATGACAATGCTCTTGCTTGTGAGTCATTGGACTTTCCAAATCAAGACTAAGCATCTTTGTGATGGCTGCAGCTTTACTATTGGGGATATCTAAAGGATAAAACCGGCTTATTACCATATTTTCCAAACATCATATATTTCTACGAGAAATGATCCTTGTGGTTATCATTGTGGAATGACGGGAATTAAAAATTTAGATGCAAATAAATTGAAAGACAAAGTCGTAGCTTTTACATAAATCATTCCTGCAATATAAAAGTAAATAAATGCAATGTTAACAAATGTGACATGATTCTAAAAAAAGAAACTATAAAACATAATATTTTTAAAAGAAGAACGCTTCGTTTATCAATAATACAAAAGTTGAATAATGTTACTAAAATTTCTTTATTTAAGTTTGATCGTCATTTTATACACTTTTTTATACAGTAAATTGTTTCCATGTTTATGTTGTTGACGTTTGGATGTTTCTATCATCTAATAAATTGAATCTTAAATAATCAGATACAGGAAATACTTTTTTGAACGATTATGGGTCAGGTTTACGTTTTTCGTTCCGTGCGTATGAGCATCGTGCATTAACTGCACGTTTTGCCACCATTCGCACTATCCGCACATCACGGACAGAACTTTATCCTCAACTCTATTCACCTTTTATATAAACATATACCAAAATGTGAAAAGACACATGAAAAAGTTTACCCATGCATATTCAATTCGTCATTAAACAAGCAAGAGCGAACCCGACAGTTACCGGCTTGGAACAATCAGTCGGCAAACTGGCAAACTGGAAAAGCTCTAATCTCGCACTTCCTGAGAGGTTTGCAAAATGTAAACATCGAAAATGTTTATGACCGTTACACTGCATATGTTATTAAATAATTACCGTAAATATTCAATGGTTATGTGTCACGACAAAAACACTCACGGACAAAAAACGGTCCGAGCTTTCGGAAGGGCCGGAAATAAGTTCTTGCTAGGTTCCTGGCTTCACTGTAACCTCACATCGCATTTCTTATTCAAGAACACACCCTCTCAATTTATTCATATCATTGGAAAGGATTTGGCCTGGTTGGAAAATATAACAAATGTGGCCATTTTTTATTAGAACACTTAAAGAGGCAATACTGTTCTCACAATCTTTAAATAGTACATAGAAGTTAAATTTCGACTTCTAAAGAAACATTATTTTCAAAATGTAATTTCCTTTGATGTATATGAAAACCTTTTACTATACTTTTGCTAATGTCTGCATTGTAATTTGATTTTGTTGAGCGCGTCTACAGTGTTTAACCGAGAACGTTCAGAGTACGTGCTGTTTGCATTTGGTAACAATTAACTGTTGCATAATTTACTTCCATGAATTTAACAACGTTATGACATACGCTTGAGCATACATTACTTTATTTGAAAACTTGTAAAGGAATGCATCGATGACATAAACACTCAGGACATGTGCACCACTTTTATGTCAACATCATTTAGAAGTGGGCTTATGTAAATAATAAGGAACAGTGAATATAAAACTTTAAGGAAATTAATGATTGATTGTAAACTTTCAAACATCGATATGAAACACCTTGTTTTGAAATTAGCCTTGAGCGATACTTTTCAAGGACGAGAAAGTAAAAACAAATAGCATGGATAAATTTAAGCAAAACTGCATAGATACAAGAGTTTAAAGACAGCCTTCTTTCATAAAATTATTGTAGTTTCTTGTTCTAGCTGCCTTGTGAGCTTAACAGTGATAGTTTGGGCGTGGCACTTAACTACCAGTAGAAATATAAAGTAGGGAAATTAAACTATAATTTATATTCCTCCTGCAGCGACACCAACTCAAACGATAACGTAGCGTGAGAATGAAAGATATAATCTGTCCTTATATGTTCGTATATGTTCGTATATTTTCGCATCCATCACTGTCCGTGCTCACCTGTTAAATACATTCGTTGTTTTAGGGGTTACCTCAGCAAAAAAAGCAAAAAAGTTACAGCCATTCATTGAAAGTTCATCTTAGATGAACGTAAGTTTAATCTACCAAGAGTAGATTATACATTTAGTTGTGCAAGACTACAGATAAAACGTACATCGTCTGGACGACCTTACGCAAAACAGTTATCGGATAAACCGGGACTTCAATCCACACAATTAGAAGCTGATTGGTTATAAACAGGTGCACTAAGTGGCACTGTAAAACAGAGTTACAATATATTTATATTGCAAAAAGTATTAGACATTAAAAAAATCGATTGCCCCAAACACTTCAATTAAATGAATAAGAAATTTACTTGAGTCTTACTATCCCCAATTGATAAATGAACTTTGAAATTTAAATGAATCCGAAAATTGAAGCGTGGGCATTCACTATCGCTGTAAATATTCTGCCAGTTAAGATTCGCACTTAATTTTCACCCTGTTCAGTATCGTTAAACACAACGATTTAAAATATAAATCCTGTATATAAGCGTCAACGTCATTTTATTAGTGACCTATACCTTAATTAAGGTTAATTTTTAATGTGTGCCAAAGAAACATAGGGAGCAAAAGTGTAACTTCAATCCGAAGCTAAAACAGTATAAAGGCACATGTTCAACCAACAAGGATGTCTTAACCAATGACACATTATATTCTAAATCAGCTGGTTATAAAAAAGAGATATGAGGAAATGTGTTCTTACAAGTGAAATTATTTGTAAATGTAACTCTTAGTGTATATTTATTTGATTAAACATGGTCATGGTTATAGAAATGGTCAAAGTGTACCCAGTTACTTCCTTCGTCAAAATATGTAGCTGAGAAAATAATATTAATGAAGGAGGTTAAGTCGCTCTAAATAATTTACACTGACTGCGCGAAAGGATGTGATAGCATAGAAATAGTTTAAGAAGTATGCATTTAACTAAACCACTAAAGTCGAGGTTCGTCCATCGAAAGTTTTCAATATTTAGTACCGATATTCTTAGTTGAATTGTTGCACTACTTCTAACAGTCTGTTTATGTAAATCATCATCAACAGAATGGACATTCATGCATCAATGAACACGCGTTAATTTGACTATGTGTTAAATAATGTATGCTTCATCAGAAGAAATTGCAGTCAACTGTTATTTACAAATAAACAGTATTCTAGGTTTATGCTACTACTCGGTCTTTAAAGTTTCAGTGGCGAAATATTTACCATTGAAAGTTATAAGTCCGTCAGAAGAAACCCACTTGGCTTCTTTGAAGACTTAAACGAGAATCTACCTCTGATCTAGTTTCAGTCTTCCCTATTTATGTATTTCAGTACGCTTGGAATGGACAAGCGCTGAGAATTGTTTAATCAGCTGAAAGAGTACGCAAATGGAAATTTAGGTTTTCTTTTGACATAGGTTTCCATAAAAGAAAAGACAAAACACAATAATAAATACGCGTGCGTCGCCTGAACAAAATAAAAAAGTAATACAAATGTCACAGGGTTATAAAGGGAAATTTGTCAGAAATAGGAAGAACAGGAATCATAAGTTTCAGACGTTAATTCTGGTTTTAGGTTCAGTGTTTTCAGTCGGCTTGGCCGAAAACTGTTTGTAGGTAAATGAATCAGAAACAAGATATGCAATATGACAAACATCTGTTTTTACTTTCGTTTGTAACATACGTTATTATTGAATGCCTCATACAAGTACTAGTTAGTTATTTCCAACAGTTTAATTAAATCGCACAATTTCGGAGCATACGCAGTGATGCATCGAGCTGTTGACCGATCAGGAAATTTAACTGTTACGCCAGTTGGCATCGTGTATTTCAGTTAATTGTTCGGTATGTGCGATAAGTACCAAACGCCTCCATTTCAATGTGCGGTAAAGGTTGTTACAAAATTAATCAGCTTAAGGACTCTGGTGTAAACAATTCAATATCGTGTCTATGCTTCAATAGTTAAAAACGTGAACAAAGGGCTAGTGGGTGGTCCATGTACACATTAATTTGATTGCATTAGGCAACTGCATTATGCTATGCTTGCTGACTAGATCTAATGGTCCTGAATGTTATCAAAAAAATGGACTCTTCCTACGTGAGTTCCTGTCCTGTTTGGGCAGAGAACTTTATGTGGAAAGATTTTCTAGGTGACCGGCGTTTCTCGTGGTTCTACTTAGAGATCCTCCGCGATGTTCCTCTAGCGAAGTAGATGGGCGTCGCTGTAATGATCATAGTTGGTCGTTGCCATGTCTTTAACGAAATCCGTGATGGGAAATCTTACAACACATCTATCATGGATAAAGCAACTGATGCTTTGTACTGTATAATGCTGCTGTCACACAATGATGGGATTACCAAGGATAGAAACACGAAATAGGAAAGATTCTAATTCAGATTATTTTAAAACATCGAGATATTCAATATAGGCCATCGTATAACCACCAGATTAGTTTCACCTTCGAGAGTGGTGGCAAAATCTTTAAAACGCAAAATATAACAAAATGATCTAGCCAATGGTTAATTTTGTGTAAAATTTGTATAAGCTGGAATGGTCTGGGTATCGAAAAAGAGTGAGGCATTTGAGTAGCTTAAGAGATGCCCGTGTGCCATAGTAACGTGTACACATTTTCCTTACAGTAAACAAATATACAGAGCAAAGGCGTGTGTGAAGCCAGATTGTTTAAGAAGACGTAATCACCACTAATTTCCTGTTGTACGGAACATCGCTGATAATGGTATCACAGATAGCCATAGTTGCTTTATCTTGAAGCACCTTATATAACAAAGGTAAATGTCGTTGTTGTTATGAGAAGTAACACACCGGTTAGTAGATTAAACAGACAACACACCAGATTAGTGTAACGTTGAGGTAGAAAGCTAACAATTAGATTTCCAATTCTGAATGTTCGCCCATATGTTACAATTCTGAAAGGATGCATTATATGACAACGTATCACATGCATACGGATAATTTTTGTGAACCCATAGTGAACAAGTTACAATGATTTAGAAATGAATACGAATATCTGAAAGGGCTTATGAATTCTACATCATATACTTTAAATAATAAAAACTTAACACAGTTAGTGTCTGTTAAATACACAAGACTTTCCACTTTCCTTTGGGTGAAAGGTAATATATTTGTTTTTATCTAAGTCAGTAAATGGGATGGCATTTTAAGGCTGTGTCGCCTTTAATACTTTTTATCGTTTTATTATCTTATACAAACAACATTTGCTAATTTCCCTACTGACAATTTACGACCTCTACAGCTTGCACGATTGCATACATAATATGTGTGTTGTAATTGTTATCATTATTATTTTCAGAAATATATCGAGCATTTCAGCGCCTCACGAGCCGTTAAGAAAGCACCAGATAGTAAAATACAAGCTTTATGATACGATACAAATAGCAAGTATTTTGACCACTATTAAAAACAGTACTACGTCAAGTATTTTAAGAGGACACTTTACAATTGATAGTTAATAATAACCCATTGACCACATGAAGACAAACAACTTTTAAGGTGCAACACGAAGCAATCTTCAACTGACATGCTGTTCTGATTTACGTTCTTCGTTTCTATAATCGTTAGTTACATGTATTTGAATAACTTAATGACACCATCTCTTGTTTTCAGATGATTTATACTTAAACATGGCACCCTTGGCCTATCGGTTAGAATCGCTAACTTTATTTATCGGCCCCTTACTGCGTGGGCGAGAACTTTCATTCGGTGGGCTTTTCCGACTAACCTGCTATGCACATGTGATTCATTATTTCTCTACTAATATTTACCTGGACATCGCCAGTTTTACCATAGTTGTGACGACGCATTGTAACAAAAATTACGAGCTCAAACAATTTTCTGTCTGGAGCATCCGGCGCATCTCAATAAGCTGAAATACCTCTTCAGATAAAAGTCATCGCCCTGACCTTGTTACGAATCCATGGAAAAAGGTGCAATTACGTCATGAGTGAATGTCATTTGCCATAAGTTAGATGGAACATAATTATATTTAAATATAAGTATAACAGTTTTCAGTGGAAAAACTTTGCACTTCTTTGACATTAAAACAAAATGTATTATCTTTTATTCACATTTAAACACAGACAATGGAAGGATATTAGAAATCTAGAGCAACGTGTTACAGATATAAGTAAATAACATTAATTAAACAGGAAGTGTACGGTACATTAATTAACCCTAAACCGTTTGATAATGATACAACCGTACCTATGACATACTACAAACAATTACTAGCAATCCATAGAAATATAATTGCTGTTGATTAAGATATTTTCAATCCGAATGACTCGGCAATACCGTGAAACATTTCCCTGGCAGAACAATCACACTTCATTGTATCAATGATTTAATCCCAAAGTTAATTCATTTTCACTCATCTGGGTTGTTAGCAAAACTGCAAAAGTTCAATCGGAACTCATAGTCATTTTTGCCTTAACATCTAGGTGTAGATGTGCCAAACATAACGCCCAGAGATAGCCATATGTAAACGCTGTTGCAGCTACATGTCCATTGTATTTTCGTACTCTTGTATTTTCCCACTAATATCCACTGCAAATAAACATAAACAGCACAATGCGAAAATTATGTGTGTGTTATTTATACCCAAATGAAAAATGTGTTATATATACATATTTCCTTCTCAATCAAACAACTGATCTAAACTTTTATACAAAAATAAGGTCTAACTAATTGTGTAGCTGAAAAACAAATACAACTATGAAAACCATAATACCAATTACCGTTTACTCAGATATGGCACTTATATGTGATTAAGTTATTTAATTAAAGCCAACAAATAACTGTATTTGCCAATGGCAATTTGGTTTATTTTTGGGCTAACTTAGGCATGCCAATTTACCTATTAACAATTAAATCTGCTTAATGCTAATAATGCAAAAAATATCAGGTTTATGCATTTGAAATAAGTTGCAGATATTAAATGCTATATAAAAAGTGTGTAAACATACATATTTATGTTAGTTTAGATTTACACAACACAATTTTACCGCTTTGGTTTCTCTGACCCTGTAATGAAGCATAAGCAGACTCCCCAGCTTGTTCTCTTGTCAATCTCACGATAGGTTCTTCGTAAATATTGTTTCTGAAAGATAAACATCAAGACGTATTTAGTTTGATATGATTAAAGTCTTTATAAGGATGTTTGAGAAAACTCGTGTTGATTATGAATTAACATATACATCGGCAGACAGGTGTAAGAAAGACCATCTTATTTTAAACACAGTTTAATATTCACACATGATTTCTTAATAACAGTTGATCATATTCTACGTCTGTAAATAGAACAATAAGTATTTGTTGTCAAACCTTTTACATTACCTCCGTTTCTTTGCCCAAAATACAGCAACTATCATTCCAACAACAAGTAACGTGCTGGCAACACCCACACCAACACCCACACCAATACCAGTTCCGGTCAATCCTCCGACACTGACTTCAGTGTTTGTGATTATCGTCTCACATTTTTTGCCAACATATCCGTCATAGCAACCGAAAGGACACTCTCCGGAGACTGGGTCACATAACTCGTTCTTACAGGGACCACATGGAGTGCAGTCACGTCCGTAGGTGTGAAAAGGGCATTGGACAGCTGGAAAACGACACAATGTACATAGCTGAGAATATAAGCGAATCGTTACATGTGATTTCATTTTTGTCTAATAGTGGCTAACAAACGGTTTAAGCTGGTAGACATGCAAGGGTATATTTAGTAATTCGCAAAAAACAGGTTCAGTTGTTGAGAAAATATTAATAGAAAATCTCTGATTGGCTGATTTGGTTTTGTGAGAATTGTGATCAGCTAATAGGGACAGGCATTACGATGATTAAAGAAAGTGCTTATACAGGAATTGCTGTGCGAAATAATTGTTCTCCCAGCCAGTTCTGCTGTTATGAAGATACATCGAACTGAATTGTTGTAATTTATTTTCATTGTACTTTGAGTTTATATCAATGCATTTTGTGGAAATTTTTTATCTTTTTGAGAATACTAACTAATTACAAGTCAATGTTTCAGTGTTAGCACATTCACTTCCAGCAGAGATAGAGAGACAGAGAGAGACAAAGGGAGGCATAGAGAGACACAAAGAGGGACAGAGATAGACAGAAAGTTTAGGATTTTGAATGCTTTAAGCAATACAACGTTAAGTCAGTTTTAAATGGTAGTTATTGTCATAGTTTCCGTCACTTTCGTGCTAATTCATGCTAAAAGGTTGTGACAGGAGAAGCTAATTATGGACCCTAGATACACATACATAAGCACATACACAACTAGGCTTAGACTATGTGCCCAGCAACGCTGAAACGAACTTCCCAACTAGGTTAATACTTAATGTCAAGTCCAAAAAAAGTATCCTCTAAATGCCTCAAACTGCATGGCCACCTAGGTTGGAATTGCAGACTCAAAACGGAAGAAGCTGCAACACTAATTAAACTAAACTTGCATGCTTAAATGACTTGAAACTGTATGTCAAAAAAATTAATGTAAGTTCCAACATGGCTAAAACTCATTCCCAGTATGTATACAAGCTTCACATTTAAACTTATAAATTCTCTCTTTCTCTCTCTCTCTCTCTCTCTCTCTCTCTCTCTCTCTCTCTCTCTCTCTCTCTGTTTCTGTCTCTCACAGACACCATACCATATTGGAAACCCATTGTCATCTGACTGCACTCTTATTGAATTACCCCCTTGGATATTGTCCACATTTACACACTCAGTTTTCTGTTTTCAGTCATCCATAATTGTAAACGGCATTTATGGTCTTAACAAATACGTTCTGTATAAAAACTTAAAGTATATCACAAAATTGTTCGACTGATAAATTTCTAATTATCTTTTTTTTGTGAAAATAGTACAATATTATAATAATTGCAGTTAACAGGGTATTTGATACATAGAGAATACAAGGTTAGTGTTGATACAGAGGCTCTGCCGAGTGCTTTCTGAATTTTGGGCCGAGTATGATAACATTTATCTATATCAACACTAACCTGTTATTCTTTTTTTCCCACCATCAACAGTTTCAAATGGATTGAAAACGGAAACATTTAAATTCACCGCTACTGCTCCTCCCCTACATGATCTGACATTCCACTGTAATACACGAAATTCATGCCCGTGCATAGAGGTATTCGACTATAAGAAATAGTTATATTTAACAATTAAAAATAACACAATGAAAATGTCAGTTCTTTTCTTTTTTTTTGCAGTATACATAAGATTGTAATTTTATTCATTTACGATAATCAAAAATAAATGTTGGAAAAACAACAACAACACAAAACCCTCGTAGTGATGTAGTGTGTAATGCCGTGTAACATTAAATTTGCTAAGCACTTGCATGACACTCAGAAACGCATAAATAACATTCGATGTCTGTGTGTTTTTGTAATTGCAACAAACAGTTTGTTGGTGGAATTTTATTTTTGATGATATTGAAATTCTGAACATTGAAAACAGCGCCATAAAATTGCGAAGATAGTTGTGTTTTTGACAGGGTTAATTTGGGACAAATGTTGGAATTGGACGTGGTGTGCTGGTGTTCATGTTTAAGTTTGGAAACTGTGATTTATAAGCACATTTGTCCAGATCTGTGCAGGCAGTTGTATTTGGTTCAACTAAAGACTTAGATCTATCTAAACCATTGGAATGTTCATTATGTAACGTTACTTGATCATCAGGGTCTGTCCTCGGATTAGGCAGCAGATTGCTGCTTTCTGAGACAGTCACAGATTCAAGATAAATTTCCTTCTCAAAATTGTTAGGATTAAAGACAAATTTTGCCTCGAAGTACCCGTAACTCATCTCAACAACACTGCTGAGGTTTTCACACGATTCTTTATCATGTTCAATTCACACCAAAAAACACCAAAACAACGGGAAGTCACATAATCTGACATTTTGACAGTTGTTTTAGTGTTGCAGACTATAAATTCGTATTGATTTTTTTTGTATTCCTAAACAGTTTTAATCATGTGCCTGTATTACATTTTGTTTCAGATTTTTGCAAGTTTATAAATTGTAAATTTGTACATTGTGATTAATAAAGCTTTTATATATTGTTATGTGTTTCGTGCAAAGTTTGAGGGGTTATTTTAACTGCAGTGAAAAAAAATCTGAAATTACTTTGTTCAGTCTTATCTATTTTATCAGTTGGTTTTACTTCCCTTGACTTGGCCCATGTCTCCGAATTGCTACCATCGCTTTAACCAATAGTGCTATCTGCCAAACCACAAAAAAACAAAGCAACACCTAAACACAAATAATAAAGAATCAGGTAACTTTGGGAACAAATAACGAATTTTAAATTTGATACTTTCTTCGACGTGGAAAGTTGGAACGTTTTGTTTTTATAATGATGACCTTGAAAGGACAACAATTTTAAATAAAATTTAACAATAGAAAATCTAGGAGATGCATATCAGCAACAACCACTTAATCTGACTGAACACCACGAAAACAGAAAAACAATGCACTTGTCATTAAGCAATATTTGAATGTTTACTGTTTTGACAAAGAAAAAGGAGCAGACATATGAACCAACAATTTTGAGAGATTTTTTTCTGATTCATTGTCAGGCAATTAAAATGGCAAACACGGTCTTGATAACATACTATCAAGCGCCGATGTTCTTATGATGATCATTTTCAAAAGATGTACGATACTAACACCTTTAGGGGTTATATACTCAGTTATCTCGTCAATGTGATTTATTTGAGCTACATATTATGGCATGAGAACAGGTACGCAAATATACAACTTAGCACTGGGTAACACCACTGTTAGTCCCATACTGGAGTCAACGTTCGGGTCATAAGGTATAAACTTGAAAAAAATATTCAAAATTTCGGAGTATTTTAAAGATTTCCACTATCTATCTGGTTATATTTCAGATTAACATTATTTTTCACATTCGAATTATATAAAAAATATAACCAATTATAAAATTGTAAACAATAAGAATAACTGGTATAAGAAAACCAATAGAGTAAGCATCAACTGGAACATAGTAACCATTCAAAACAAGGTTACAACGGCAAAACATTGTACATGTGTATTACAAACAGACAAAATAAACCTGGGTCTATGCCATACCAGAAGAACCGGCTAGACATCCAGTACACCTGTACATGCAAAGGCGACCGGATGCAATGAAAGGCATTCGTTTGAGCCTACGCAGGCCTCACCAAGAATAATGGTAGAAATGGAATTAAACAAATTATACAACAGAATGAACAATATGAACGAATTGAAAACTGAAGCCTCAACAATTGATTCCAGCTGATCCCAGAATTTATAGGTAATATCAACAACCTAAATTTAAACACATGCAATTGGTCAATGCTCACATAATCTAACATTAATAAACGTACACAAATGTTGCATTTATCCATTTTTTTCTACACATAGCATGTTTCAGTAAAGACTCACAATTTTAATAAACTTTTAACATTTGCCCATTCTAAGATATTTTCTCAAGATTTCCACCCATTAAACCTTAGAAATGTCCATGTCATTTTGATTATTAAACAATATGTAAAATTTAATGTCATGGTTTGTTTTGAAGTGCACGCAACCGTATGATCCAGAAACTAAATGACGAAGGTGTTTCCCCAAATCAAAATGTATAAATATCTGGCCACAAAATAACAATAATCTTAGCAAATACAGTAATCTAAAGACCAACCAGTCCATGGCGATTTTGGAATTCTTTCAAACGGATAATGTAGACCAATTGTATGCCGTCACGCATCTTCATGCAATTCAAGCTTCCAAATGTCACTCGGGTTCTTGTTAAATTATACGGAAATTTCACTTATAGTGTTCATCAGAAGAATCAACAAAACCCAATTTTCTAACACGTCGACGTTCTTGAAGAAAATCCCGGGTCACGACTGGCTCAAATTCGCCAGTTGAGAGACCCCTTAACATGCGAATCCACTAAGAATGAAGAAAATAACACTTTACGATACTAAAACTAAGATTACTCGGTTTCTTGAATATGTATTCTGACTTCTTTGGCTATATTAAGAATTAAGAATCAGATGTAATATAGACATTTGGGAAATTCCCGACATACTTCTTCAGATTGCGATATTTGTGTATTCTTGAGCAGAAGTGTTATATATATATATATATATATATATATATATATATATATATATATATATATATATATATATATATATATATATATATATATATATATATATATTTCTCACTGAATTCTTGTGTTGGTTAAGGATTTGGAGGAACGTGTGCAGGAATTCCGATCTACTCCATTTTAAACTTGTCTTAACTGTCGTTCTACGTAATGTGAAGATAACTATATTAATTTACGAATTTCATTGCATATTTATAATTTTTACATATATGTCCGAAAACGAATTTTGAAGTTCAATTGAATGTTTCGCAGTTTTGTAATGAATATGCCAGAAGATGGTATTGTCTATAAATTTTGATAGATCACATTTTGTAAAGTAGTGGTTGAACCTTATCCAGTAAGCTTTAAGTCACATTTTATTTCAAAAGCACACAATTATTATGTAATATTTAAATATAAATGAGTTAAACTATGAGCATAAATGTCTTCTATTAATAGATAGGACATTATTGTATACCACATACCTTCCATACATGTCACATCACTGTCATTGTAACCAGGTAGACAACCTTCGGTACATACGCCTGAAACGTGATCACAGTTGACTCCGCCCCCATGACAGTTACCACATTCGGCTGAACAGTTCTGACCAAACCACCCATGACTACAAGCTGCACATAGATATCAATTATTAAAACCGGACCTGGTAGCGCAATCGGTAGAGCGTCGGCTCCAGGTACGGGAGGCCCCGGTTTCGATCCCGGGCCGTGACATACCAAATTCGTTAGAAATAGTAGTGTTATAACTCCCTTGTTAACGCTCGAACAAATATAAGGGTAGTTCCACGACTGGTTGGCCCGGTGTCATGATAATGTGACTGGGTGTGGTATCATGCCAGGTGTTCACGGCATGCTATACACATTGAAAGCAGCACTATATCTGCTTTAAGTGGACACCGTCTCCAGATAACTGAAATACTGTTGGTGGGACGATAAACCCAATAAACAAGCAAACAAACAATTATTAAAATCGATTAAGATTGCGTTTATTTGATTAATATGATCAGAAATGTTGGTTTTGCATGACATTCAACTGTGCGTACATTAGAAAAAGTACACAAAGCATGCAGTAATGATATGAACCTTTACATATCATTAAAAAGAATATGCGACAAAGTCCGATGAGCATTGCAACATTAACCAAACTCTGAAAAGGCACGGGACAAAGGTATTTAACATGCAAGCCCAGTGAAAAGTAAGAACAAATTTGTGATGTGTCATTTAACGAAAAGAGCAAACCCGACAGTTAACGTCTTGAAACGGTCAGTCAGCAATGTGAGCCGACTGGGGTGCTTAAACCGGTTTTACAAAGCTCTAACCTCGCACTTTTGTGATGGGTTTCTCAAATGCAAGCAATGAAAAAACAACAACGATCTATTTGAATACAAAATGTCCAAGCGCTGATGTTCTAAATGTAACAGTATTATGATTACAAATCTATTTCTAAATTTGAAATGGTACTCGCAATTTAAAATGTGCACACATATATCACCTACATTGCATACATGTGAGGTCACTGTGATTGTAACCAGGTTTACACCCTTCTGTACATACTCCTGACATGTGATGACAGTTGGCTCCGCCCCCTTGACAGCTTCCACATTCGGTAGGACAGTTCTGACCAAACCACCCAGGACTACAAGCTTCAATGAATATTAAACATAACTCAATTTAAAATCTCACCCACTCAAGTCATAACATTCTATATATTGTTTGAATTATTTATTTAAATTCGTACAAACACAATAATTCAACTCACTAAAAAACAACGTCTATAAAAATGTGTATAAGTTAACATATATGAATATTTGCAATAAGGAGCGATCACAAATAGTTGTTTTAATCTGACGTTAAGCAAGTGTCCGAGCATGTAAACCAGAACAATAGCCGTCTAGGTCGATCAAAGGCAGTCAAACTAAGCTACATAAAATATATTTACCTGCTAGTCATGAATGCAAACCGAATGTACTTTACACGTATAATTTATCAAGCGTCACATTTTAAAATGTTATAAAGTTATAAGTTATAAAACATAATAATACTAATATATCTAAGCTACTTTTAAGCTTCTCTCGTTTTTTCTTTCTCTCTCTCTCTCTGTTCCATAGGAACAGTTGAAAAAACAGTTTTCACACATTGTAAACATTAATTCTGTTTGCATCTATGACTTCTAGTAAGTGGTTATATGTTAAAAGTTTCGAACTTGCAATCTACCATTTATTCACAAAACAAAACTCCCGTTGACATTCATTACGAATAATTAATTAACCTTAATTTTCCGGCAAAGCATAATTAAACATAACTTGTTTGTACAAAAGTATTGGATATACAAAAGTTCTGCTATCAATACGAATACACATATATGGCATTTAAACTTTTATTATCCACCTAAACCAATAAAATTGCTATATCTTTGCAATAGAATATTAATATTCTTTATGGGTAAAAACAGTTCTTAAATGATATTGTGAACATAAGAATATCTGTATGAAACGTCTGCGATTTATGCTTTTCTGAAATGTACCTTGCATGCATTTGACATCACTATTGTTGTAACCAGGGAGGCAACCTTCAGAACACACCCCTGTCACGAAATGACAATTGACTCCGCCACCTTGACAGTTTCCACATTTTGCAGAACAGTTCTGACCAAACCATCCATTTTTGCAAGCTGCAGAATTATAATATTAAAGTACTAATAAAATACTAAATTAGCTTTATAAAACGCGTTTTTATCAATGTGATTGTACATATGCAAATCGCACGAACAGAGACCCCCTTTCTTAGGCCTAAATAACCGCTATGCGGGCACCGATTTCCTCCAAACATCGGACAATCCTCCTAATCCTTGTGTAGTTTTTTAATATGCTCATTTTTCCACGAAGCATAGTTCATAGTGATCCTTTTGGAAAATAGCATAAGACATACATTTTATCAAGTATCATTTTACCAATATAAATATCCGGCACTTAATGTTCCATGAAACAAATTAAACTTAAAACCAAGACAAAATTATGCGCTCCCTTAGGGTACCAATACTGACATTTTGGCTATATCATATTCAATTACATTTTAACATATCACCTTAAAATTGTGTTTTTACAACACTGATAACTTAAACATAAAAAAGCTATAACAATTACACACGCTGCACACACGTGACATCACTGCTGTTATAACCAGGGAGACAGCCTTTGGAACACACTCCTGTCCTGTCATTGCAATTGACTCCTCCATCTTGACAGTTTCCACATTTTAAAGAGCAGTTCTGACCACACCATCCATCATTGCATTATACCGAATGGAAACTATGCAGGAATACACATATATGGCATTAAATTGTAAATTGATATCTTAGACCAAAACAAAACACCACACTGTGTCCGTGTACCGAGATCGTTCTGTTATTGTCATGATTTTTAATATTTACATATTAAAATTTTGCATTGTTAAAATAATAGTTTCCCATTATTTAACATAACGGTATTAGAATGAGGCTTATGGATTTTATTATTTTCCGAAAGTTACCTTGCACACATGTGACATCACTGTTGTTGTAACCAGGGAGGCAACCTTTAGAACACACTCCTGTCACGTGATTACAATTGACTCCACCCCCTTGGCAGTTTCCACATGTTGCTGAACAGTTATGACCAAACCATCCTTCATTGCAAGCTGCAGAAAGAAATGCTAACTAAATGAGCGTCATGTAACACATGTATGACAATCAGACATTTCATGAAACATTACTTCATTTTAAAAGCCTTTAAAATCGCGATGTGGGTAGTACCTTTTGGTGAAAAATTGACGAACCTCATATGATATATAGTAGCGCAGGCATGTCAACATTTTTTATTCATTGATTAATTGGTTATCATAAAGTTTTTGTGTATATATTATTTATAATCGCATTTTATGTCAATTTATATTCAACTAATAATTTATGTTCAAGGGCCATATATTGGTGCCATTTAGTAAAGTACATTATAGTTGAACCTATTCTTTCTTAGAGCTTGCTTTTATTTTAAAGGAATCAAACGCATAAGATACATTTTAAACAGCAGCAAGTTCATTTACAGTCATTCAATGAACTTGTTTGGTATCATGTTTATCGTATAATTAATTATAGTTTAATATCACCTGTTTAAGCAAATGTAGAAAAAAACAGGTTAAATACGTATCTTTGACAAGAAACATAGCTGGCCGCCTGGAAAACAGCAAGTACGTGTATTTAATGCCAGCGGCAACATTTTCCAATACCCTTCTTCTCAATAATTCGTGTACCTTTGTCACACTTCCCATAGGTTCCTGACCACCCATCTTGACAACCAAAGGAGCACACTGCTTTCAATCTTGGGGAACCAGTATGCGGGGTGTTACACATGCATACATCACTGCAATCCCAGCCACACCAGCCGGGCAGACATTCTGTAAATAAAATAATTGTTAAACATTCAATACAAGCATGCCTACATGATATAAGGAATTAGCGACGAATACATCAAAATTGAATTATCTAAGTTGTATATACTGTAAATGCACGCTACAATCTTTTATTTTAATATCAGTGATAATATTTAAAGTAAAATTAAATTACAACACACGCAACATTCCTATCTTGTCCTTATTATTACAGATTACATAACACAGTCACCTATAAATTGTATATTTAATGCTTAATGTGCATAAGTGCACTTACCAGCATACACAATTACTTCGCAAAGTGTCAAAATTCCTGATCTGTTTAACTTGACAGTATTTCCAGTCACAGGTTGTTCTAAGTCCAGTGTCCAAGGTAGATAGTCGGATGGACTGTTGGTCGGGCTGTCCTGGTAAATGTTGTTGCCAATAGTCAGCGTGAAGCCATTCGTCTGACCTAACGACCACATAAATGTTCTCGCTAAAAGTGTATCAACGACAACTCGTAAGGACTATTATTGCCAGAGCATTAGTGCAATAATCGACCCAGTCCCTTGTATTATTGTTATAACTACTATCATACCATCGTCGTACAAACTATCTAGTTAAATCAGTAAGTTGCCCAAAACACAACGTACCATTGCCATTTGGATTAACATTTAAGGTAAAACAAGCAAATACATGTATTTATATGTTTAGATACACTAGAGTCTCGACGTACAGGACTGCATCACAAGAAGTCAGGGAATACAATGGTACGGCTACTTACTAAAGTGTTTAAAATGCTTATTTTAGGACGTGTCGTTTTCTTTATGTAATGGCGTCTGATAAGTGTTATCAACGTTAGATTAAATGTTTTAACTGATTTCAGTTAAGGTCATGAAAGGCAAACGCACACAACTTTTTTTTCGTAACCTGTATAAAACCACACTCTGCGTACTTCCAATCATTTGTAAAGTTGCGTGTGCGACAGTGTATTGTGTTTTATAAAGGTAAAAACGATTTACAAACAGTTTAAACAAACTATTTCCTGTTCATGTAATTCGATGTCCCCTATATCGGTTTTAAACTGCTCTACAGTTGTCAGATCTTAAATTCTAGCTAGTGGTGCGTTCCATAAGGGAATTTCATAGGGGAAGAATGTATGTTTAAAATGTATAAATGCAGATTTAATATTTAAATAGACGTATAAGCTTGAGCATAAAGTAAAAGTAAAAGTCTTGTACATTGTCTACTTTTGTAACAATGTCATATTCAGTAGACTCTACAGTTGTACCTACTGGCCATTTGGTATATACATAAATCCCGTATCGGCAGTTAGACATATACAACTGGCAAGTTATGTGCATTTCTCGAACAACACTCACATGACTCATTTATAGATCTGCGAAAGTGAAACAATTCAAGCATTTTTAACTCAATGAAATTATCGGGAACCCGGCCGAGATTCGAACGACGCACGCCCCGTTAAGGAGTCATAATCCCAATGGATTATCCCGCACATATAAGGTAGAGAAACTATTTGCTTTTTTCCGAACGCTCTTTTAGGCTTTGGTTGACAAACTTTCAGTATTTCGATACAGCAATAAACGATAATTGCATCATTTGAATTTTATATAATAAGAATATATGACAAAGTCCTATGAGTATTGCAACATATACCAAACTCCGAAAAGGCACAGAACAAAGGTATTTCACATGCATGCCAAGCGAAAAGCAAGAACAAATTTGTGATGAGTCATTTAAGGAAAAGAGCAATAAGCATTCCATAGTCTGTTTTCATTCTCACGATTCTATTGCAACTTTTTTAACACTAAACATTACGGAATTATGGCCCTTGTGATATTTGGTCATTGTAGAAGCACGTTTGTTTGAATTCCCAGCTTAATGAAAGTGTACACAAAGATAGTTTGTAATTTCCTCTTATTAAAGAGTGTGAATGGTGTAAATATATTGTTGAGACAGGTTTGTGATTTATCATGAGAATAACATACTCTTTGAAAAAGATGCTCTATCATCCAGCCGGCTTTCCAGTTTTCATGACAATATAGACCAGAAGACCTGTTTGGCGCATTCTGGAATCTGCATTTGTTCTTAAAGGTGGTAGACGAGAGTTTGGACCAAAACGTATTTTCGTTTCAGTGCATTTAAACAGCAAAATAAACGTTACCTGAACAAATCTTATTAAATGCTGGTAATGGATGCCCTACACATGTGTGAAAAGTGAAACATTACGACATAATCGTCATTACAAAAATGTATTTCCTATCTGAGCCACACTGCACTGTTACATATTTCTAAACTAAGAAAATCACGTGACCACATATGTTTTAACTCATTCACTTCATCCGCTGTGACGTTGATGTCTATTTTAGTAGCAATCCCAATCGTTCTTATTTGTAATTAAAAAATGAATATTTTATGTGTTGATTAATGAGTTTTACTGCGTAAAATCTAGATACAGTTGAATGCTCACCAAAATTTGCACATTGGTAAAGTATGTGTATTTTCGAACCCTAACGAATTACGTAAACGTAGTTCTTATTCGAAAACGGAATTTTTTATTTATTTTTAAAATATTTCTGTATGCATACGATTTTTTTTCAAATGGTACGTGTTTCTTTGTTGTTGGACCATTATAAATCGTGTATTCATTGCATGTCGATGATTGCTCACATCTGTGACGTAAATCTTTCATAAAATATAAATGATCGTGTAAGCAAAATTGAAATGCTAATTATTAATGTAGTTCGAACTTCAAGTTACCTTATTACTGCCACTTTATAATAGTTGTTTACAATTAGCAGGTCCTACGGTTATCAAACCAAAAGAAACTGGGATGGATCGGTGGGTGGGGGGGGGGGGCGTTTGCATCCCCGACACTTACCAGGAAAAAGAGTTGTAAAAACACATGCATGCAAGCTCAAGTAATGCGTGATATTAAACAGTGGTATATTGTAGAACCTGGGATGTGATTCAGGGTGAACATCTTTTTGCTAGAAGAGAAGTGTAGCGGTTTCACTACAGGGGCGGATCCAGAAAATTTTGGTGGGTGGGGTTTTAATCAAGATCAGTTCAACTTAAGCGCAGTAAATACTAGATGTATATACACAGTAAGGGACCCTATCTTCGACCTAAGCAGTCCCCCCCACCGCATCCATTGTTCGCTGGTAGTTTATTCACTTAACCTCTTTAGCTCAGTTGGTATTGTGATCCGCTAGAGTTGGGGTGGTCTATAGTTAGAATCTTGAGGTGGTTCACTTTTTTCCGCTCCTTTACATTATAAATGAGTGTGTAAACACAATATTAAATAAACAAATTCAATAAATCAGAGTATTGTCATTCTCATAATAAGTCCAAAGCTTTAATATAATTTTCATATGTGTTCACAGGAAATGAAAGCCTGATGCAAAAGATGACCTGATCCAATGCGAGATAAATTAGTGCCGGAGTGTGCAATGTGCAATGACCAATCAGGGAAGGTAAGGATGAATTTTGTTCCTGAGATCAAGTGTTTGCTGCCACTGGGCCCCCGAGTCTAGTCCTTCATTAAAATATGCCACTAAAAGCAACTGACTGCACAGCTCATATTTTTTTCTGACTTTGAAATGCATCACAAAGACACAGATGTGCTCATGATAATGATGCCCCGGTGTCAGGATAATGTGACTGGGTGTGATATCATGCCAGGCGTTCATGACATGCTATACACAGTGAAGGCAGCACTATATCTGCTTCAAGTGGACACTGTCTTCAAATAACCAAAATACTGTTGGTGGGACGATAAACCCAATAAACATGATAATGATGTCCAGCTACAGTGGTACAGTAAGACCCTAGTCAAATGTCCCGGTAGAGCCACCGGTGTACTGCAGCCCAAATGAATTTTATGTTAATGTTAAAAGTGATTCCATCTTGTCAACTAGAGAACAAAAAACAGTACATCTGTCTTATAGCCTCAAAGAATGGTATGAAGACTATATTGACATATTTTGTACTTAAATAAAAAAAAGTTTGTGACTAAGGTTATAGTCTAAATCTGACACACGTTTTATTAGTAATTTTTTTTTTTTACAGCTGCCAATATAGCCAGCTGGGTTTTCATTTCATTCCCTTATATTTTGGCACATTACTGTACATGGTGATTAAATGTAAAAAAAATTTTTACATTGTTTCTTTAAATTTTGTTGTGCTTAAGGAGCACCCCAGGTCAAGTACGTGACTTTATCCTGCATGGCATGGGTTTGCATTCCATTAAGTGACTACTTCATAACATAATCAATTAAAAAATATTTTTTATTGTCTTTAAATGGAAGTTGTGTTGTCTCCCAACCATTGCACATATTTTATTAAAATGTGGATTTATAAGAACAACAGGCCTAGTTATTATTATTTTTCTCATTAACTTAATGAACCAAAATGTAAAATATGTTGTTTCTTTTCTTTACTTTGCAGACTCGAAAGAGACAGAAGTTACTGGTGCGATGATTGTGGGTTGTATACCAACGTAGAGAAAACAGCAAACTGTTTCTATATTCTACACTGGTGACTGCTTAAGGCAAAATGATGAGAAGGAAGTTTGATGTGGATGAAAAGGTCGCCACAAAAAATAAACTGGTTCATGTCTTAAAAGAGGAGTTCAATGATAACCTGAATGTGTGCTAATAACTTGCCCAATCAAATGGACATTGATTTCACACACATTATTTTACTATGAAAATCATCTTTTGTAAAAAATAAAACAATAACATTAATACTTTGTTTTATTTATTTTTCAATAAGCACAACCTAAAACATGACAATAAGATTAAAACTGCAATTTAGTTAAGCCTTCAATCAATCCCCCTGATATTCACTTACTTGCAATGTTTTTAAAAAACAAACATATTTAAATTCTAACTGAAGTTTTCAATCTTCTGTCTGACATGTCTATCTCAAATACTCATATAGATACTATTTACTATCTTACATAAATTTGAAAATCAAATAAATATTAAACAAATTACATGACAAATTTCATAAAATCTAAATATAAACAAGACAATAAACAAGACACAGAACGTTAACTTGAAGACAAAATTCTTATGTCTACTTGCACTCATTTTAATCCTCTTGAACAACCTTATTTAAAGCCCTGACCCTCATCATGACTACATGTATATTGTATGTGCATGTAAGAATTTGATTTGCCATAGTGGTTTAGAAAATAGAAAAGACAGCTGTAAAATTGTTTTTATTGCTCCCTGCTTACCTATTGGCATGTAAACAAGGTTTAAAGCAAGTGAATCTGCCATTTTGTCTTAATTACCCGTAATCTTCTTATACTGACACTACACTGCTATCCAGCTTTTAATAGTATTATTGATAACTGAATAATGTTCTTTTTTTGGTGCTGTACACGGTTATTTCAAGACACACGAACGTTTAAAATACAAATGCGTTGTAACATAAGTCAGGATGATGTCTTGCAAATGCTTGCCTGGATGTTTATAGTACCTATATAGGAAATTAAAAAATAATGAGAATCACTTGACTTTGTAATTTCCAATATAGGTACAATAAGCATTTGTAAACCCTAACACGAGAAAATCAAAACATTTTGAGAAAATACATGTTTACACATAAACATGAAATAAGCATTTATAAAGTAAGCATTTATAAAGTAACCCAATATTATTATTAAATATATTTAAACAAAACCATTGCGCTAAATTCTTTATATAAACATAGTAAACAATCTTTTATTACTCTCAGTACAGTACTAGATTCTTTATACAAACAGTAAACAATCTTTTTTTTTACTCTCAGTACAGGTCTGTACTTTCTCCATGTTTTCCTATATTAATCAAATCATAACTAAAGTGATTTAATGCATATTTGTGTCCCTCTAATAGGCTTCATTAAATAAATAATAAAAGTAATACAAAAATAAATAAGTATGAACAGATAAGTTACAATTTTTAATCCCTAGCGAAATATTTATGAAAAATGTAACATTTTTAGTACTACACAGTCATTGAGCTGGTCTAATAACTTTTTTGTAAAGTAAATAATACAAGTTAGCAAACTTATAATAATTGCATAACAAAGTAAATTAACAATGACATTTTTTTTTTCTAAAAGGTATTTTTGTCCGCATAAAAGGAACTGAATACTTTATATAACATGTAAAATAATTCAAAATTAATATGGTGACTTAAATCCACAGATACCCAAACACAGGCTAACAATATTCTTTAGATGGTATAATGTTATATACAAATGTGATTTAACAGGATTAGTTTCCTTGCCAATGGTAGAAGGGACACACAGGTCCCTTATTTTTTTTTACAAATAACTGTTTTCATTCCAAGAAGTCAGTCTTCTGTGTTGACAGGGTTTTTTGTTCATAATATTGCTCTCCTGAAAAATGCCTGCCAGGGAAAAGTTACTGTCATTCCTGAATGATCATTCCATAAGCAACATGCCTTCCTCTGTCAGCAACATTCCTTCTTCTGACCGTTGTCTCAAAATCACTAAAACAATAAACCAATCAAATCAAATACTCTCAATGAAAAATAACATACATATCTGCTATATTTATAGAATATAAGTTTTATGACAATATAGTTTTTTTCCTACTGCCTCTTCACAAAAAGTAAGACAGAAGTAGGGCATGTTTTTACAAAAAAGCAGGGCAAAGTAGCAAATTTCATGAGTAAAAAAATAGGGCTAAACAAGGAATTTATTACTAGTTCCATTCAGAATTACTATTATTTCTTAGGTTACTGTCATCATGATGCCCAACATAAACCTTTGTTCTGTCCATGCTTGAAAGACAGGCACCTCTGACCAATATGTCTGGACTGACTGGCCAAGGGACCATGTTGCTTTATAGGATGGACATTCCAAGGAGTACCCACGAGCACATCTTAACTGCTATTCACAAGAAATGGAGAAACTGAAAATACAAGTAATGAAATATTTTGAAGTTCATGTTATATTTTCTTTTCTGAAAGCAAAAAGTAGGAATAATAGGGCTATTTCTGAAAAAGTAGGACTCCGTTGAAAAAGTAGGAAAAAAAATAGGAAAAGTAGGGACCAGTAGAAAGCCTGTATAATGCGAGCATTGGTAATAATGATGGACTAGCACATTTTCGAAGACTTTGGCATGACATGTTCTATGATGGAACCATGAGCCAACAGGGCTGTTGGTTAATAAAACTACCATAACAAATATACAAATGTTTCTAAAAAGAAATAGCTACAGGCTGCATCTAATGGTGCCAAGTCAAAATTTGCATCAGACAAACAGAACCACACATGGGTGAAAATCAACACTTAGGTATTTAAATTGTTGTGTCACTATCATGCCAATTAGTGCATTGTTTGCGACTGACAAACACAAAATAAGCACTGCAACACTTTTGATCCTCACCAACAAACAACGAAATATTTTGAAGGACAGCTGGTTAATATATATATATATTATAGTGATCAGAGGTTATACTTTATTCCACTATTTATTGGTATTGATCAAGGCCTTGCTGTTTGGAAGAAAAAGAATACAAGATGCCTATAATGACTATATCGCTCACCTGAGTGTCATAGACATTAAGTTATAGAGAGCAAGAAGTATCAGCAATGATTTAACAGACCAGAATAATTTTTTTTTGGGTTTATTGTCCAAGCAACATAATTCAGTCATTTGGAGATGGTGTCCACTTAAAGCAGATAAGATGCTGCCGTAACTGTGTATAGCATGCTGTGAACACCTGGCATGATACTATACCCGACATAAGGTCTGGATCCACCATTTTAAATACAGCATGCCATGAAGACCTGTATGAAACCACACAAACTCCGCTTATCTTGACACTGAGCAGACCTGTTGTGCAATTACCATGTGTGCTTGAGCATTACAAGGAAGCG
Organism: Sinonovacula constricta; assembly: GCA_007844125.1. Taxonomy (NCBI): domain Eukaryota; kingdom Metazoa; phylum Mollusca; class Bivalvia; order Cardiida; family Solecurtidae; genus Sinonovacula; species Sinonovacula constricta. The sequence goes on along the minus strand of CM017558.1, from coordinate 29,033,767 downwards.
TGTACTACTACAATTTCTAATGACTTTTGTTATGTCACAGACCATGAATCTAACCAGAGGTCTCCAGTACCTGGTGCCTATGCTCTAATGATTACGCTACCAGGTCCGGTCTAGAATAATCATACTTTATGTAATTGCACAGAAGCAACATTTGGACAATCAGTTTCAATTTCTGTTTACTTCAGTCATATAAGGAAAATGGCACACACCCTGGCTGCCATGTCTTTTGACAGATCAATATTCTTTTAACAACTTTTCATTCCCTCTGTCTGCTGAAGCGCCTGACTGAGGAAGTTTGGTGAGCTGAAAATGCTGAAATTTCACCAATTGTGACCAAGTTGCTTTAAAAGAAATTAAATCTAAAAATAATACGTGTACCTGGTATGTAATTCTTACCATATTTATTGACCGATTAGTGGTCTGTGTTTCAATGATCTCCCCTTCTGATGACCGTTGTCCACATAACTGCAATTTAAATAAATTTGCTAAATATGTGATTATGTGTGACTTGTTTTGTTTTTTATTGAAAATTTTGCAGTATGGGTTATTTGCGGAGAAAACCCCCCTAACACATCTTTACAAATTTAAAACTGCAAATAACACAAAACTTTCACAAATTAAAAGGTCAAAATTGAAAAAAAAAATTGGTACTCTTGATATCAGTTGCAAGCTCTTCTATGTAGGGCTGCAACAATTCATTTGCAATTGGATTTGATCAGATATATTCCCCTTAAAAAAAAATTCCCCTAGGCTGGCAAGTTAATCCTTTCGAATTTGTCATAATTTTAAAGGTATAAAAATATTCACATGGGTAATAATTGATTTTCTGGTAGTGGCTTGAACACAGTTAAGTGACAGTAATATTCACATTTAGACTTTTTTGTGAGCCATGCATCATACATGTATTTCAAATACATCATAACAGTCTGGCACATATACTATTGTACATATACATTGTACTATTAATGAGTGACACATTAAGTTGACATAGTTGCATGCTCAAACATGGAACAAATAATATTTATAAGATCATTAAGCCTCTAAAAAAGAAACTAGTTTGAAAACTGTTTCTACATATTGATTCTCCCAACCTGAAGACATCATGAAAGGTAGCATAGTCACATATCAATAATATGTTTTCAGTGGTGGTGATATTATAATCCATTATTGAGTTTTAACACCTTTTGTTTGTACTGTTTTTTCAATAGATATAACATGGCAACCATATAATGGTTACTAAGTTACAATAGTGATGTTCAGTTATGACTGTGAAGGAGAGCCCAGATTGGGTCAGCCGACAGACCCTTCCACATGAATATTTTCATTACAACCAGGACTAAAAACACGCAGTGAGCCACCAAGGACACTGGAGTAATAGCTGACGACACATTAACTTGCTCACATTCCAAAAGTTTTATGAGTAAACTGATCAGCTATCAATTTTGAAACTGGTTGTACTAGCACTACTTTCATTTTAAATTTAAGTCAGCATATGGGCACAGAATATATTACCACTAATTAATAGACTACTTGTCATTATAAAGGAGCATTTCAGTGTGGTGTAGTGATTTTTCAAGTTAAAAGAATGTGAATAATTAAAATATAGTAAGTGGCTAGCCTCATTGTGAGCTTATGAACTGATCTGACAATAAATTTGTTGCGGACCATAAATTTCTAGTAGTACATATTCTACATGTAGTTCAAAAACTTACTCAAAACACAAATTACACAACTAGTTAGCTGGTGCTTGGCTGGTTGTCATGCATAACAAGAGGTAATCTGTCCCTCCCTTTCTCTCTATGTCTGTTCCCATGGCTTGGTCCAGAAGTGGGATGGTCTAAAACCGTCTATGGTAACAAGGTGACTGCTACTCTACAAATATAATGCATCCTAATATAAAGTGAATACCATATTTAAAAAAATATGAATGTTGTGGTTATCAAATTTGCTTTGTTTAAAGAATGGCCTGCCAGAATGTACGGTTATAAAACGACCAAAAACGGCAGTTTTATTTGATTACGAAAATACATGGGTACGAATGACCAATGTCCGTTTATACTAAAATGTTGTTAACACTGTCAACTATGACAGCATAATGAATTTGAAAAGTAAAATGTACACATGTTGAAAGAAAAGGTAAATCGGTTGCGTTGAAATAAACTATAATCTCTCCGATACTCTGGAGCCGTAGGCGAGCGAAAAGTGAAAGTTGAACGGCGACCAGAACGGTAAAAAACAACAACAGTACTGTCAACTAGTGTCAAGGAAACAGGCTAATTCAGTTCAAACTATCACCAAACTAGGGAGCGTAATAGCGAATGAATCAATAACATATATCAATCATACATGTTCATTAGAAAATGTGCATAAATAGAATAACAATACTCACCGTTGAAGACGGCATCTTGTCAAAACATTTTTCAACATGGCGGGCGTGGCTTCGTATGTAAAGTAGTTGGTTCTCGGCCAAGCTTCGACATATTCCGTAAACTATCGGTATTTCCCGTTAAAATGCGTTTGTTGTTTATATTGTCGATTGTTGTTTATATTGTCAATTTGTGTAAAAGATTATTACCCGGTTGCAGACATTTTTTTGGCTTGTTGGTAACATGAATGTTTAAGTTGATGCTTTAATTATTATATTATGGCATAAAACATTAAATTAGAGTTTTCAACTAATTTAGTGCGACCGAACTAATGGGTATCTTTAATCTCGGTTTGATTACTCCAGTAGGCCCTTTGGACGAATGTCCGTTGCAATGTGATACCTCTCGGGTTTATTCCGTGTTATATTATGCGTTGTCATAGTTTTGATATTCCTATTTAGAAGAACCGTAACAGGACTTAGGTGACAAATTCCTCTCTTTTGGAAAATTTTGTGCAGCACTTTTTGAGAAAAACGTTGTCCGAATAAAACATATCTAATTATAAATGGTATGCAGATACACATATACTATTTCAGGTTATTGCAATTTAGAATTGTCTTGACAACACGAATACAGTTTAATGTATACAATACCGGTGTGAAACTTTAGAATTTGTATACGATGTTCGTTTACGTGTGCTTTCTTAATTTATAGCACATGCGAGAGACATGTGAAACTTGATCTTCACTGTGCTACCCTAGACTATTCTTCTATTTTACCATTTTCAGCGTCGTAATTGTACCTAATGCGGGACGGTTGCAGTGTAGTAGTTGAGATGGTAAGTTAAATATAGTAAAGTCTCATTTGGTCCTGTCCTTAGGCAGATACTTTTGATAACACGAGTTCACGTCTGTACATACTAGGACAGAAACTAACATTAATTTATATTATATAGTTTTTTGTAAAAAATAAAGACCTGTTACAGTTTAATTCCTTTTATTTTAATCATTTCGTTAATATGAACATTTTATATATTATTATGTTTAATGTTTGCCAAATGATGCACTCTTATGGACTGCTATTACTTACGTTTATATACTGCATTTCAGTTAGATTTTATTAGAATATGAGTTACTTCCTCCTCATTATTTTAGCAGGGAGGCAACGATTTGTCAAGATTGTCCTACATATGGTTTACAAAACATGAATTGAACATCTTCTCTAATGCACAGATCCGATTCACCTATAATCTAAACTAAACAAAGGGGCTTTTCTCTCTTATGCATTCCTCCAGGCAAACTATTATTATTAAAAACACTATCTACATTAGGCAATACAGCTGTATCCTTTTCACGAATTCGCTATTTATTATTCGAACGAAGATATTATGAATGAACAATGTCATATCAACATAGCCAAAAACACCGACTTTTTCGCGACTCCAGTCGCAAAACATTTCCCCGTGCTTTCGATGATGTCATTTAGTTGAGAGTTTGACGAAACAACTAAGGAGTGTATATACAGGTTTGAATCAATGGATAGGTAAATAAGAAAAAGGCCTAGCAAAATTTCCACAGATATTTAAATTTAATCTACCTCTAGACGAAGGCAAACATGGTAAATATAAATGTGACAAAGACACAGAGACGAGACATAACATATAAAAAGAAATAAACATCTGTTACAGCATTGGAACAGTCAGTCGGCAAAAGGACCGAATGGGGTGCTTAAACCTCGTTTGTGGAGTTTTTGATTTTTATTATCTGCACTAAAATTCATTTTCATTAAGGTAAAGATTATAGTATTCGCTTCAAAATATTCATTTCGTCTTACGTCTCGATAAATTGATAATATTATTTTCCCAACCGAATACAGTCATAATAAAGGATGGATTGGGGTTTGCCAGCATTTTTGCTGATACTGTGCAACGACAGGGGCACTTATGAGGTGCCCAGGGTCTGAACCCGGCCGGTTCATTATACTGATACCGACTAGTCAGCGTAATGCTGTCCCCTTAGCCCCGAGCAATTTGTATAAAGTGTTTTATCCTTTATAAGCATTTCTTCAATTGGTATTAATATTATTACTTATGTTTTCTGTATATTCTTCTGAAATTGCATTTCTAACCCCTGTGCCAGTCAACCTCAGTATCTGCGTATTGCTTTAATTATGTGACATTTTATACAGGTATTTTTTAACTGACGAGGACATTAAATTAAATACGCATGCACTGTCATCGGATAACTATTAGAGTATTAAGTTTTATAAGTCGCATTCCCGCTTGGGTATTTAGTCACTCTATTATAGTGTCTGGGTCATTGCGAAAATAGATGCACCAGGATGAAGCTAACAACTTGTTTAAATATTGTGTTGCTTGTAGAATATGTTATTTCGCGTAAGTACATTTATTAATTTACTTAAAACTACCACCTCCGTAGCTTCTTAATTAAATGTTTCAGCTTTATTTTTTGTTTTCTGATATACAACCAAATGTTATTGTTGTTAATGATGTTGTAGTTGTAGATAACGATGATGATGATGATGATGATGATGATGATGATGATGATGATGATGAGGATGATGAGGATGATAATGATGATGAGGAGGAGGAGGAGGAGCAGGATGCTGATTATTATTATTATTATTATGAGTAGGAGTAGGAGGAGAAGGAGCATGATGATGATGATTTCTCTATATGCTGTCCTCCCAGCGACTATTATCCCATTCACTCATTCGGTGAGAACTGCAGATATCGATGCCACTGTGCGGCTGACGTTCAGTGCCACAATGTAACAGGAGATTGTCCGGGGCCATGTGCCCACGGATGGATGGGACTAGCATGCCAGTACAGTACGTACAACTATATTATTCGAAATATTTCTCATACCAAGTATTACAACCATCAGATCTACTTCTATTTTTAATTTGAAGTTGAGATTTACGAATTTTACAACGAGATAAAAGAGAAAAGGGAATGTGCTTAATTTTAGTACTGAGTCACCCGGATTAAAAAAACAACAACATCACACAATCACAATCAACAGTGTGTTTTAAACATAAAATACAGTTTTAAAGGGGAAAAATCAAGATTACATCTTAATATCAAATATAACATTTGGTACATGTGAGTTTGTGGAATCTATCTATCTTACATAAGCCAATGAATTTATATTAAAAGGGTTGACATTCATACTTGCACTAAAATGCTGCAACGACCAGGCCAAGAAAATGTCACCAATGTGAAATTAGAAAAGTGGTATGATGATTTATATGTATATAAACATATATTTATGTATGTTGTGCTGTCCAGCTACGAACCATTTGTTGTGAATACAACTCACAATATGACAACAACGTAGACTGATACGACAAAATCTTTTGAACTGATCTTGTTTACCGATTCAAACCGGTTCACTTGGATGGGTCAGTGACAACTGAGAGCTAACGATGCCCCCTAATTTTTATATGTAAAGGGACGTCATCTGTTAAAAAACTACATTATCACCTTCCTTGTGGGTAGGTATTTGGTTTATAGTTACTGCAGAAACATTAAGATTATTTTCTCTTTTTAAACATTTGAAAATATGCATGCGCATTAAATGTAAACTTAATGATTGAAATAAAAATAAATTAAAACTCTGAGAGCTTTTTTTTTTTTTAAATTGTATTTCGTATACAAAGTATATGAAAATTCCATCTCACAAGGGAGATAACTAAAATATTTCTTTCATTTCGAAAATGGAAAATATAAGCAAAGCAGACATGTTTTAGTACATAAAAGATATGAACTCTTTATAATATTAATAATAATAATAATAATAATAATAATAATAATAATAATAATAATAATAATAATAATAATAATAATAATAATAATAATAATAATAATAATAATATAGTACACATACTGTGTTTGCATAGTAAACTGGTTCAACAGTAACTTTTTTAAAAAGCATACTAATTTTAACGAGCTCTAGATTGGCCGATTATTGTAGTCACTTTCTTTTTTTGCATACAAGTACTTTGAACTAGTACTAGCGTTATCTAAGTTAAGTTTTACCTGGCATTTAAATTCCTTCTTTTGAGTGTGTGTGTGTGTTGTGTGTGTGTGTGTGTGTTGTGTGTGTGTGTGTGTGTGTTGTGTGTGTTATATGTGTATGTCTGTTGTGTGTGTGTTATGTGTGTGTGATATGTTTGTTTTGTGGGCTGTGTGTGTGTTGTCTGTGTGTGTGTGTGTTATACGTGTGTGTTTTATACGTGTGTGTGTGTGTGTTATACGTGTGTGTTTTATACGTTTGTGTGTGTGTTTGTGTGTGTGTGTGCGTGCGTGTGTGTGTGTATGTGAGTGTAGGTGTGTGTGTGTGTGAGTGTATGTGTGTGTTATGTGTGTGTGTGAATGTGTGTGTGTGTTATGTGTGTGTGTGTGTGTTATGTTTGTGTGTGTTATTTTTTTGTGTTGTATGTGTTAAAAAAAGAATAACAAAATCATACTCTAATAAGCCAGATATATAAAGAGATATAATGAAAACAATTGATATCGACCCGCGTGGGTGTAAAATCTAAACCTATGACTGTGCATTAACTCGTTATAAGGGGAACTCCGTATACGAACCTTGTGAAACCATTGTCTTCTAAGTACTTCATCAAGAGAAAGAGTTAAATAAAGATAAAAGCCGAATTTAAAAAAAAAGACACAAAGACATGTAATCTTTATCTCCAACTGCACAAACACACGATGACCGTGAGTTACATGCTAGCGTTTGATAAGGTGATATTTGACAGTTGTGCATATGAAGATACTGCAGTACAGTATGATAAATAAACGTATGAACATTATGTTTCATGACGGCTAAAGCCGTATCCAAGAATTCGGGTAATATTCCGTCAAATTCGTTTGTCGATAGAGGTTTGTCCCTTTCTTGGGATATCCATTAAAATAAACTGTCGTTCCATTGGCTAGCCAGGCTCCCCACCATCCAAATGTACCGGAAGTCACTATCACGTGATCACACAACGAGAGTAACGCGAAATCTGAAATTGGGTGACGAAAAGGACTGAACAGTACATCCACGCTTTTTATGTGCTCTTTGCACCATTCCATTCCATCGCTAACGATGATAAATTGAACGCTGTCGTATTTTAAGCGGTAGAATTCCATAGCTCTTTCGATGAAACTCAAATCAGCGACACTGTATCCCGATTCAGCTCCGTACAGCATATCTCCTCTCCGAACATGCAAACCGACATTTGCAACGCCCATAACTGATACATTTCTCAGGAAATTTTCGGCCTCATCTAGAAACCGTCTTCTGATGCGGAAAGAGTCTCTCACAATATACTCAACGTGGCTAAAATACTTCCAAGTTTGAAAATATCCTGTAAGTGTCCAGTTGTGTTCGTGGCTTATTGCCTCAGTGCGTTTGTCATAACTTGCGCATTGTGGTACACTTAATACCTTGTTGTTGTGCATGCTGATATCATCAACAGCGAACGGCAAATCAAAGAATGCATTTATAGGGTGGGATTTCTTGATGATTGGTATATATCCGTGTAGATAAGCTATCCCTATAAGCGAAGCGATTTGAAACAAATGGTTGCCTGTACGACCACTATCAAATCCGTTCATCATAAAGTGGCGACAACGCTGTTTAATTCGGCGCCACTCGGATTTTGTGGCGTATATTGTTCTATTTAGTATAAGTGCTGTCAAATTGGTGTTGGGATCGCCAATACAACTTTTAACGACATGCGAATCCCGCGTAAGCGAAAACGACGTCACATTATTAATTCTCTCGATGAAATACACATTTCGAAATCTCTTACTGTCAAGGTGAGTTGGAAACTTGTTGAACAAGATGAGTAAAAGCGATAATGCTGCAATGGTCAATCCGTAAAACAGCCGTTTCATAATTGCCTGCATCTCTCATGTTAAGAAACCAACTGTGTTTCAGCTTTCAGCAACATTATTTATGGTTCCCTGGAAGGAGAGTTGACATTTGTTAACAACCAAAGAGACACAGTCGGCAATTTATTTAAAGGCTTGGGCTGTGTCGTATTGACAGTTTCCAGCTGTTGTATTTATTGAAATTTTGTGCATTACTGATAACAGTGGTATTCGCAATGCTTCCATCCCTTTCTTGCTAGGGAGTATTTCCTCACTGTCGTGGGTGTCCATCAATATCGTCGCTTCGATTTATTTTCTTTATATTTATCAGACGCGCTATAGTTTATCCAGAATCTTGCTGTGGTGATTAAGTTTCACGGTTGGAAGCATTACAGCAGGGATGAGACAACCGGATTGTTTCATCTGAAAGTGGAAATGGATGGTCATAACAGAACTAGTTTAATTATATAATGCAGGTGTTTTAAACGTTGCTTTAAATATTAAATCATAATAAGCAGCTGGTAACACCTATCGGCAGTTTAGGAAATGTGGTTCTGGCAAGTTATTTAGAGTAGCGAAGTTGATTTTGCTTTTGTTTCTTTTTAAGACGCATCAGAAAAGTACCAAAGACAGTGCCAACATATATATTGTTCCAATTGTTATGCTGGCATGCTATAAGAACTGTGTAGGATAGAAAGCCCGGAAAAAATACGTTTAACCACCTTTGTCAGACCCTTTGGCTTCAGTACCTTTAAAATAGTTAAAAACATAAACAATTGACGCTGGTCATAATAGCATATTTTCGTTTGTATTTCCGAAGTTTTCATAATTAAAACAGCAACTAACAGCGACAAGAAATTCTCGTTTCTTTTTGCTTTAATCATTTATTATTTCGTGCCTTCATCTTAATGATTAGTTGTTCCGGAACATGTGTTCCAATGCATATTTAAACATTTGACACTTACAATTAAACTTTTTATACATTAAGAAAGCTTTTTGAAGTAACTACCAAACGATTACACGCGACTTGTTATCCTAATTGGCCGACCGATAGAGCCAGTTAAACCACAACCCAGACATGTCGTAGGTCAACACCCACAGTTTTTCTACTGTCAAATGCGTGGGTCAACTCCCACAGTTATTCAAATGTCAGATTCGTGGGTCAACTAATACAATTATTATACTGTCAGATTCGTGGGTCAACCCCCACAGTTATTCTACTGTCAGATTCGGGAGTCAACCCCCACAGTTATTATACTGTCAGATGCGTGGTTCACCTCCTACAGTTATTCTACTGTCAGCTTCGTGGGTCAACCCTCATATTTATTCTACTGTCAGATTCGTGAGTCAACTCCTACAGTTATTCTACTGTCAGATTCTGGAGTCAACACCTACAGTTATTCTTATGTCAGATTCGTGAGTCAACTACTACTGTTATTCTAATGTCAGATTCTCGAGTCAACCCCCACAGTTATTCTACTGTCAGATTCGTGAGTCAACTTCCACAGTTGTTCTACTGTCAGATTCGTAGGTCAACTCCTACAGTTATTCTACTGTCAGATTCGTGGGTCAACCCCCACATTTATTTAACTGTCAGATTCGTGAGTCAACTCCTACAGTTATTATACTCTCAGATTCGTGGGTAAACTCCTACACTTATACTACTGTCAGACTTTTGAGTCAACTCCTACAGTTATTATACTCTCAGAATCGTGAGTCAACCCCCACAATTATTCTACTGTCAGGTTCGTGAGTCAACTCATACAGTTATTCTACTGTCAGATTCGTAGGTCAACACCCACAGTAATTTAACTGTCAGATTTGTGGGTCAACCCCCACATTTATTCTACTGTTAGGTTCGTGAGTCAACTCCGACATTCATTTTACTGTCAGATTTGTGGGTCAACTCCAACAGTTAGTCTACTGTCAGATTCGTGAGTCAACCCCCACAGTTATTATACTGTCAGATGCGTGGGTCACCTCCTACAGTTATTCTACTGTCAGCTTCGTGGGTCAACCCTCATATTTATTCTACTGTCAGATTCGTGAGTCAACTCCTACAGTTATTCTACTGTCAGATTCTCGAGTCAACTCCTACAGTTATTATACTGTCAGATGCGTGGGTCACCTCCTACAGTTATTCTACTGTCAGCTTCGTGGGTCAACCCTCATATTTATTCTACTGTCAGATTCTCGAGTCAACTCCTACAGTTATTCTAATGTCAGATTCGTGAGTCAGCTACTACTGTTATTCTACTGTCAGATTCGTGAGTCAACTTTCACAGTTATTCTACTGTCAGATTCGTGGGTCAACTTCTACAGTTATTCTACTGTCAGATTCGTGGGTCAAGCCCACATTTATTTAACTGTCAGATTCGTGAGTCAACTCCTACAATTATTATACTCTCAGATTCGTGAATCAACCCCCACAGTTATTCTACTGTCAGACTTTTGAGTCGACTCCTACAGTTATTATACTCTCAGAATCGTGAGTCAACCCCCACAGTTATTCTACTGTCAGGTTCGTGAGTCAACTCATATAGTTATTCTACTGTCAGATTCGTAGGTCAACACCCACAGTAATTTAACTGTCAGATTTGTGGGTCAACTCCCACATTTATTCTACTGTTAGCTTCGTGAGTCAACTCCTATATTTATTCTACTGTCAGATTTGTGGGTCAACTCCAACAGTTATTATAATGTCAGATTCGTGAGTCAACTCCCACAGTTATTCTACTGTCATATTCCTGAGTCAAATCCTATATTTATTCTACTGTCAGATTCGTGAGTCAACACCTACATTTATTATTCTGTCAGATTCGTGAGTCAACCCCCACAGTTATTATACTGTCAGATGCTTGGGTCACCTCCTATACTTATTCTACTGTCATATGCGTGGGTCAACGCCTAAAATTATTCCACTGTCAGATTCGTGAGTCAACTCCTACAGTTATTCTAATATTATATTCGTGAGTCAACTCCTACAGTTTTTCAACTGTCAGATTCGGGAATAAACTACTACATTCATTATACTGTCAGATGCGAGGGTCAACTCTCACAGTTATTCTACTGTCAGATGCGTAGGGCAACCCCCACAGTTATTCTACTGTCAGATGCGTAGGGCAACTCCCACAGTCATTCTTATGTCAGATTCGTGGGTCATCTCTCAATCCCGACAATTATTCTACTGTCAGATGCGTGGGTCAATTGCTACTGTTATTCTACTGTCAGATTTGTGGGTCAAATCCCACAGTTATTTCACTGTCAGATTCGTTAATAAACTACTACAGTTTTTATCGTGTCAGATGCGTGGGTCAACACCTTCAGTTATTCTACTGTCAGATGTGTGGATCAACACCCACAGTTATTATACTATAAAATTCGTGAATAAACTACTCCAGTTATTATACGGTCAGATGCCTGAGTCAACTTCCACCGTTATTCTACTGTCATACCTCTGGGTCAACCCCCACAGATATTATACTGTCAGATTCGTGAATGAACTCCTACAGTTATTCTACTGTCAGATTTGTGGGTCAACGTCCACAGTTATTATACTGTCAAATTCGTGAATAAACTACTACAGTTATCATACTCTCAGATTCCTGACTCAACTCCCACAGTTATTTTACTGTCAGATGCGTGGGTCAACCCCCACATTTATTTTACTGTCAGATGCGTGGTTTGACACATACAGTTATTCTACTGTCAGATTCGTGAGTCAACTACTACTGTTATTCTACTGTCAGATGCGTGGGTCAACTCTCGCAGTTATTCTACTTTCAGATGCGTGCGTCAACCCCCACAGTTATTCTACTGTCAGATTCGTGAATAAACTACTACAGTTATTATCCTGTCAGATGCGTGGATAAACTACTACAGTTATTATACTGTCAGACGAGTGAGGTAACTCCCACAGTTATTCTATTGTCAGATTCGTGGGTCGAGTCTCAATCCCGAAAATTATTCTATTGTCAGATGCGTGAGTCAACTCCCACAGTTATTCTACTGTCATACCTGTGGCTCAACCGCCACAGGTATTTTACTGTCAGATTCGTGAATAAACTCCTACAGTTATTCAACTGTCAGATGCGTGCGTCAACTCCCACAGTTATTCTATTGCCAGATGCGTTGGTCAACCCCTACAGTTATTCTATTGTCAGATTCGTGGGTCAACTCCCACATTTTTTACTGCCAGATGCGTGGATCAACTCCTACAGTTATTCTACTGTCAGATTCGTGAGTCAACTTCTACTGTTCTTCTACTGTCAGATGTGTGAGTAAACTTCTACAGTTATTCTATTGTCAGATGCGCGAGTCAATTACCCCTGTTATTCTACTGTCTGATGTGTGAGTCAACTTATATAGTTATTCTACTGTCAGATGCGTGAGTCAACTTCTACAGTTATTCTACTCTCAGATGCGTGGGTCAACTACTACTGTTATTTTACTGTCAGATGCGTGATGCAACTTCTACAGTTATTCTACTGTCGAATTCGTGAATAAACTACTACAGTTATTATACTGTCAGTTGCGTGGGTCAACTACCACAGTTATTCTGCTGTCAGATTTGTGGGTCAACTCTCATCTCAAACCCACACAATTATTCTAGTGTCAGATGCGTGGGTCGACACCTAAAGTTAATCTACTGTCAGACTCGTGGGCTAATTCCTGCATTTATTTTATTGTAATATGCCTCGGTCAACCACCACAGTTAATCTACTGTCAGATTCGTGGGCCAAGTACTACAGTTTTTCTATTGTCAGATTCGTAGGTCAACCCCTACAGTTATTCTACTGTCAGATTCGTGAGTCAACCCCACAGTTATTCTCCTGTCAGATTCGTGGGTCAACCCCTACAGTTATTCTACTGTCAGATTCGTGGGTCAACCCCTACAGTTATTCTACTGTCAGATGCGTGGGTCAACTACTACAGTTATTCTGCTGTCAGATTCGTGGGTCAACCCCTACAGTTATTCTACTGTCATATTCGTGGGTCAACCCCTACAGTTATTCTACTGTCAGATGCGTGGTTCAACTACTACAGTTATTCTACTGTCAGATTCGTGTGTCAACTACTACAGTTATTCTACTGTCAGATTCGTGGTTGAACTACTACAGTTATTCTACTGTCAGATTCGTGGATCAACCCCTACAGTTATTCTACTGTCAGATTGGTGGGTCAACCCCACAGTTATTCGACTGTCAGATTCGTGTGTCAACTACTACAGTTATTCTACTGTCAGATTCGTGGTTCAACTCCTACAGTTATTCTCCTGTCAGATTCGTGGATCAACCCCTAAAGTTATTCTACTGTCAGATGCGTGGGTCAACCCCACAGTTATTTTACTGTCAGGTGCGTGGGTCAACTCCTACATGTAATCTATGGTCATATGCGTGGACCAACTCCTACAGTCATGCTTCTGTCAGATATGTGGGTCAACCCCTACAGTTATTCTACTGTCAGATGCGTAAATCAGCTCCCACAGTTATTGTACTGTCAGATTCGTGGGTCAACTTCCACAGTTATTCTACTGTCAGATTCGAGAATAAACTACTACAGTTTTTATACTGTCAAAGGCGTGGGTCAATCCCTACAGATAATGTACTGTCAGATTCTTGAGTCAACGCTTGCAGCTATAATAAAAAATAAGGAAAAGACAGTAAGCAGAAATACACGTGAATACATTTCACCCAGAACGAGCTGTACTAGGAAGTCAGGTTTTAAAAAAAACTATGTGTGTTTAAAATTAGTACAATTTTACTGTAAGAAGTTTTACTCTTTCGGTTTTGGGGGTAGGGTTGGGGGTTACGGCACACTGACACTTTATAGTTCATTCGGTGCCGATTTCGGTTTTGTAGTACCTCTATGTAGTAGTGTAAACATTATCTTTCTACCCCTACTGATGGGAATGCCTTGCCGGAAAAGATTAAACAGAAGAACATGCATTATAATTTTATTGAGGAAGTTATGTCTTACACAGGCTGTTGATATCAGTAAAAATGCGGAAGATAAATACATTTTGGATGACAGAAGTTTACCTCTTTCAGTGTGACAGAAATGTTATGCAAGATCGACTTACATAAATGCAACACATGTAATGAGCTAAAACTTCCGACCAAATGTTGTGAAATAAAATGTTTCTGTCCCTTTGTATTTTATTCTCTAATCTAGTTAACGTTTTTTATGTAATGTATTATTTTAAACACGTTTATCTCCGGAGATTTGAATTAATACTACTTTAATCAATGTTACTGCTGCTACTGATACTAATACTACTAGTTATAAATTTCATATGATTTTATTTTCATAAACTACAGCTACTTCTTCTACTAGAGAGAGAGAGAGAGAGAGAGAGAGAGTGAGAGAGAGAGAGAGAGAGAGAGAGAGAGAGAGACCTGAATGTTCACACATCATTGCTCATTAAGACACACTGATCGTATGTTCTGTCAAATTAGTAGTTATCGTGTTGTTCACACCTCCGTGACGTGAGGCAATCAATGTGCGCTTATTAACAGCCGAGGTTGAATTCATATAATCTTGTGTTAAATGTTGTTAAATTTCAGAAAATGGTTTGAGATTTTATGGAGAAAAAGGAGAACATTGATTGTCACAAAACGTAACTACATGACATGGTAAACTAATTTAAATGTTGATGGTTGTAGTTGTCTGTAGGTTGTTGTTTTTTTAGTTCATGCACGTAAATGCTATCATGTTTAATATAGTTTTCGTCAACTTAAGTATTTACCTGCCCTGTTTACATACATCAAATTAATGTTGATCTAATTAGAGTTATACTGCTATTGTCTGGTTATTTTACCTTTTTTTTCTCATACGAACACAAACTTGGCAATTGTACACTAATAGTCAACGACACCAGTCTATGAACAATAGTATACTTATAACGCTTCGTCGGACTTACGGTACTTTTTATTATTAAACATATAAATGAAATAAAATTGAAAATGGCGAGGGTTGGAATATGTATTAGGCATTGGTTGAAAAAATATATACACGATTGCATTTCGATTTTATTCTGTTTTGTCTTTGTTAAACTAAGAACTGAATAGGACACTGAAAATGCTTGTTCAAGAAGAACCAGAAACGCCGTCTCTGATGACTGTATCTGTCTTTAGCATTTATATAATAGAACTGTTTTGTAAATAACAACAACACACACTTACTTGTGATTAAGCAAATAGCATGTTGTGCACACTACTTCCTCGTGGTTGCGGAAGTAGAATTCTATCAATTTATCTGGATGTTTCTTGCATCTCTCCGTGAGAATATTCAGGACTTTCTCATCAGTCACCTCCAGAACATGATGTCTAATGCAGAAAATGTTATGAGTAGATACACAATCGGCGCACAAATATGTTTGGCATTCAAAGCAAAATACGCCCGATTTTGGAAACTTTATCCTGTCTCTCACAAACTGTACAATCATGAACCAAATTGTCATCAGATATTAGTGTAAGTATTTCCAACGTCGCCATATTTCTTAACAAATAAAGATAATGTTTTATTAGGAGGTCAGTTGATGCAGCACATACACAATTTGAACTGTCTGACTAGTAATCTGACTAAATCTCGTTGAATGTTGCTGATTTACTCACGCGGTTAAACCGACGCTCACGACACATAAACTGCGGTTCACGAATGATAGTCTGTTAAATTAGTGATCCGTGTATAAAGCTGTAGCCTATCGTTACGTTCAAAAAGTGTAGTGTGATACATAAATATAACTTCAGGTTGGCCGGACGTTTTTTACTAGTGTAGTTGTGAGCATTGCAGTAGTTTAATCTGCACATGTAAGCATATTATATATTTCAATGCATCCACACTTTATGCGCCATTGTAAACTTTTATGTTAAGGTTTCTAGCGGTTTGATTATCATTCCTTTAAACAGCGACGTTATCAGACTGTCTCTCGATACTTTAAGGACTTATATTTCAATTATTAACTTGTTTTTTTAATGTGTTCACTCTTTTATTGAACAGAAGGCTGGACATAGTGTAGTGTACACCACTTCATGCCTAACAAGAACAGAAAACACAACCATTTCGTTCAATACGATCACAAGTTCCAATGCTTTATTAGAGAACGGCCGAAGTATTTGCAATCGTAAACTGCGTTAAAGGTGTTGACATCTTCGCTTAATTACGAGTTTTTAACGACTCTTTTGATGCAATACAATCCGTGTATCAGCATCACGAGATGAAATGATATTGCAATAAAAATAGTATACAAATGATCCATTCATTCGCCTATATTACCATTGATCCGTATAGTGAATGGCTTTGTAACACTACATGAACTAATTGACTTTTACAGCAGGCAGTGAGTACCTTTGCTTTGGTGAATTGCAAATTAAAACATTGATCTTTAATAGGTAGTATTCAAAACTTTCATGTTTAAAATGTTTTAAATGCTAAATGGTTGCATTATTTGAAATTATAACATTTATATTTCAATTGATATCGCTTTTGTTATAAAAGAGTCAAATCACTATACCACTTTTCAACTTGTATAAGTAGGTGTTCACCTTATCAAAATATTGTTTTATTTGGTCCATGTGCCCGCATTGGTAATGGACTTATGGGCTTTCTTAAATGTATTCAGGTGTGTAAATATACTTTATTACCAAACACAAGCTCTGCATTTTAAACGCACGCGATACGTTCGCTTTACGACGTTTTGCATTCATTTACGTGCATTCGCGTTCATATTTCAACTGGAGCATCTGACTTGTATGCATTCCCGATTGTTTGGATTTTATCGGTCAGACTTTATCAGTTTCACTCTTAAGTATTACGTTTATCGGATGTTTTATTTCTGATGTCATAATTTACATTTTGAATAGCAAGATATAATGACAATATAAATATGGTTTATGTCATAACAAAGGATAAGGTAAAACGTACCGGACTTTCTTTTTTGGTCACTTAGTCATATGACTTGATACAAAACATATGAAGGAAAAAATAAATTACAGTATAAAACATACCGTTTATCTCGAAAAAGTGATATAATCTGTGCAGCGCGCCATGTAAATGAAGAGTTTTTTTTATAAGTAAACTATGTTTTAGATGTCAAAATTCGTATGTTACACTCTTCGTTCGCTCCACTGTTTACAGATGTATTTACGAAATAACCAGTTTTACCTATGATGACACAAACCAGTACATACAGTTTTTGATAAGGTTTTATTTATGAAGAATTGTGCCTTTGAACGAATCCTTTGACTCTGATGATACTGGAAGTAAAGTTCTATTTCTTAACAGCGCCACCCGTTTCTAAATCAACATGTAATAATGCAGTTATTCAGCTGAGCGTAAAAAAGTCTTGACATGATGTGTAAAGATAAAACTCAACTTAATTCGAATAAGCTATCATGGTTTGTTATCCTTATTATCAAAGTTGATGTAAACTGTATTTTAATAGCTGCATCCACATGTCAAAACGAAGGAAGAATACCTTTTTTGAAATTCATTGTACGAGAGAACGTGATGTGATTGAAATACCTGTTCCACTCAACAGCCTTGCTTAAATGGAATACATATACTAACATGCCAAAAGTTTGTATTTTACCTGATACCAATGGATTTGATAAAAATAAATTATTGACGTATTTATGAATAAAAGACAACAACAGCAATGCTCATTTTGATATGTGTATAATGTATATTGTTGTATGGTGAGAGCTGTGGTTTGCAAGTCAAAGCGGATTGAAATTTATTTAAAAAATGGATTTAGTGGGATACATCAAGAGAACTATTTTTGAAATGATTTCATTCTCCAGTTATTCTACAGCGCACTGAAGATGAGGAATGGTTTAACGTACTCAATCTTTGCTTGTAGGTATGCGTGCCTGGTTGAACTTGACACTAGTATTGTATCCCGCTCAATTATCTATATAGCAGAAACAGAGTTCATTGGCGCAGACCAAGTAAGGACCGCATCATGAAGAGTCTTTGACGTACAGAACAAGATGTGAGTACACTCACAGAGTCACTATGCCAAGAAGATGTGGACAAGTTGTATTATTATTGTGTTTTTTATGGTAGAATCTCTATAACACCCCCAGAACAAGGCTCCTTTTTGGTATAAAAATCCAGTTTGTTAGAAGAGGACCCGAAAGCAAGTGAGTTTGATTCGTCTGCTGTTAAGTCTGATGGCAAGGTAGGGCCTATTTTGCTTTGACAATTAAAGAGGCCAATAAAACTAATTCTGGCGCTGAGCGTGTTTTACTCGAATTTCCTGCAAAACCTTTTTCACAAACAATGGTGCGTGGCTAAAAATATAATTTCCATTTTTTACAGTGCAGTATCTTTATGTCATAACATATTACAGATAAAAACAAATATATTGATTAAAATGTTGTTTCTTACAGATGCTGTATTTATCATACTGTCAATTGAAATAACAGGTCATACAGTCAGGCTTGCGGCCCTCGTACTTGGATTAGTGCGCATATTAACGTATTTTTCTTTCCTAATTTGCACCACAACATAGGATTTTTAAGTACATGTTTAATGTTATAAGTATGTTAATGTTTATGTGTAATATTACTGAGTTATGGTTATGTAGTAGCAAAATGGTGCAAAATATAATCTATTAAAATAACATTCAGCATGTTTAATAATTAAGCTAACAATTCCTAATGATCATATCTTTGTATTATAAATGCGTTGTTACATTGGAGTGTTTAACTGTTATATATTTTCAGTTTTACTTGTATTTTTATGTCCATGTAACTTTCATAACTACAGGAAAACCTATCCATAGAGGCAGAGGAAACAGTTGCTGCTGAGAGGTGTTGCTGTGCTTCTGATTTGTAGGAGCCAAATACAGCCATTTCCTGTCTATCGGAAAAAGCTAGAAACATTTTCCACATGTCCGAACTGTTTGTATTCTCCGCGACACATACAATATATTATCATGATATCGGATGAGTAGAGGGGACAAATGGACAGAGAACAAATGTGTGACAACCATATTATCAGTGCCATAAAGATATGTCATATTCTTAAATTAAAATAAAATCCCCTTTTCTACGCGCCCTGACCCACCACTAGATCTGCCCATGCCTACACAATTATCTGTTTTCTTGTAGATTTAATTATCATAATTCATATTACTACTAAGCTTATAATTTTCAACAGATTAGCTCTCTTCTGAAACAAGTGTTTTTTGTTTGTGTGTGCACCTAACAGGTTACCTATCAAACCTCTACTGTCACAAGTATTCATACTGTCAGTGTACACAATTGCTACACTTCTCAATTATCTCTCACCTGGTGCTCAGCAGAGGTCATCACAGACTCTGGGGACATATTTACATGGCCTTCTGCCTTTACTCCAAGGTAGAGCTCAGCAGACGTTATCACAGTCTCTGGGGACATATTTACATGGCCTTCTGCCTTTACTCCAAGGTAGAGCTCAGCAGACGTTATCACAGCCTCTGGGGACATATTTACATGGCCTTCTGCTTTTACTCCAAGGTAGAGCTCAGCAGAGGTTATCACAGCCTCTGGGGACATATTTACATGGCCTTCTGCCTTTACTCCAAGGTAGAGCTCAGCAGACGTTATCACAGCCTCTGGGGACATATTTTCATGGCCGTTTGCCTTTACTCCTAAAAAGAGCTCAGCAGAAGTTATCAAAGCCTCTTGGGGACATATTTACATGGCATTTGGTCTTTACTCCAAGGTAGAGATCAGCAGCGGTTTATCACAGCCTATTTGGGACATATTTACATGGCCGTTTGGCTTTACTCCAAGGTAGAGCTCAGCAGAGGTTATTACAGCCTCTTGTGGACATATTTACATGGCCGTTTGCCTTTACTCCAAGGTAGAGCTCAGCAGAGGTTACCACAGCCTCTTGGGTCATATTTACATGGCCGTTTGCCTTTACTTCAAGGTAGCGCTCAGCAGAGGTTATCACAGCCTCTGGGGACATATTTACATGGCCGTTTGCCTTTACTCCAATGTATAGCTCAGCAGTGGTTATCACAGCCTCTGGGGACATATTTACATGACCGTTTGCCTTTACTCCAAGGTAGAGCTCAGGAGAGGTTATCACAGCCTCTGGGGTCATGTTTACATGGCAGTTTGCCTTTACTCCAAGGTACAGCTCAGCAGAGGTTATCACAGCCTCTGGGAACATATTTACATGGCCGTTTGCCTTTACTCCAAGGTAGAGATTAGCAGAGGTTATCACAGCCTCTGGGGACATATTTAATCTGCCTGTTACCTTTACCACAAGATGGTGCTCAGCAGAAGTTAAAATGCACTGAAAACTAATGTTTGGGAATAAACGTGCTGCTGCGTAGAGGTTAATAATACTTCGAGTTACCTAGCATTGAACACATAACAGTAGCATTGAAGGGTTTATAAGAGTATGCAAAAATGCAAACATATGCATACAACGGAGTAAGTTGTTTACGTTAACTGTCAGCATGCAAGATAAACCATTTCGAATTAGAATATGTAATAAGTGTATAAACTAGATGACCCGCCTATAATATGTGTTTTTGACATATTATATTGTGTTCAGTGTAGATAATTTTATAGAGAATTTAAACTTTCTGAAAATAATTGTCTTTGTACACTTGTAGTACCTATATATATATATGTACCAGTGATGAATTAATATCGTAAAATCTTTAAACCTCAGCTGTACAACACACCTGTAATATGTCGTTCTAACAATTGTACACATGGCTTAGGTGTACACTACTGTATGAACTTTTCGAGTCATCGACTAACAGTTTTCCGAATGTCAATACAAATGACCTTATATACCAGTGTTGTTATTCTGATGTTGAAAGACGTACTAATTCATTTCTGCACAACAGATCGTATTCGGTTTAATATTCCATACGTATAGAATGTATGTATTTTGCATTTATAATGTAGTATGAACATAAAGCAAAACGCATAACGCTGCTTTTTAATAAAAACTGAATGATTAACAATTGTTATTTTGATATATGCGTTATAAATTACATTGCCATGCAAGCTTGAGAATTGTTGACGTTATTGTTTATTGTTTTCGGCCATTAGTCTTTTGTATAAATGCAAGTAAATGCTGTTTTATTTCAAACTACTCTCTCATTTGAAAATTTCAGTTTGCCGAGGCTTTTATCTACTGTACGTACTGTACATATGTTGACAGTTTATTTTATTGCTGGATATTATGTATGTATATATGTTCATTGCATCTGTTTTAACTCCCGATTTAGGTGCTTACTGTTAGTTGTTTCACTTTGAGGGGATATGTTATTTACACTGTTTGTCACAATAAGGGGAATATGGGCAATAGTTTAACATGGAAAATGAATTAATAAAAATCGTTGAGATATGTGGTCTGAGCTTTGTGATTTATTGTTGGTGATTAAAAAAAGAACAATCCTACCTTGCATGCCAATTATAGTACAGCGTCACCTATTTCATAAAACTTCTATGCCGTTGTGCTAAAATCCATGTTGTCCAGTCTGGCTAGTTTGTTTATGTATTTTGCAAGTTCAGACACAACTTCTTAACTCATTTATAGGAAGCTCTCCGGCAGATAATGAACTGGTTTCATTAACAGATATCCATTTCAAGGATGTCGATATCCTTCAAGATCGTATAAGACTGAATGGCAATGCTCTTGCTTGTGAGTCATTGGACATTTCAAATAAAAACTCAGCGTCATTGTGATGGATGCAGCTTTACTATTGGGGATATCTGAAGGATAAAACCGGCTTATTACCATATTTTCTAATCATCACATCATTCTTCGAGAAAAGATCCTTGTGGTTATAATCGTGGAATGACGGAAGTTAAAAATTTAAATGCATATAAGTTGAAAGTTGAAAAGACAACTGCAAACAAAGTCTGAGCTTTTCCATAAATCATTCCTGCAATATAAACCAAACTAAATGCAATCTTTAAAATTGTTGCATGATTCTTAAACTATAAAACATATTTTTTTAAAAGAAGAACTCTTCGTTAATTAATAATAGAAAAGTTTATTAATGCTACTGAAATATCTTTATTTAGCAATTAAAGTTTGATCGTTTGTCTTTTTATGCACTTTTCTGCAATGCTTGCAGTAAATTGTTTCCATGTTTATGTTGATGACGTTTGAAGGTTCCTATCATCTTATAAATTGAAACTTAAATAGTCATAGACAATATCAACCTTTTTGAACGATTTAGGGTACAACTCGTCTTCAATTGTGTTGACAGGTCTTAACAAATTTGAATGTGAGATGATGTAATTGGCTGAAAAGCATCTTATTATCCTATTCACCTTTTATATAAAGGTCGTTTTAAATACGTTACAAAAGTAAATTTACATTTTAAAGTTTTGAAAAGGGAAATATGTACATTCAACACATACCAAAATGTTAGTTTCCATGAAAAAAATACAACTTTCTAAGCATACGCACCGAACTGTTAAAAAGTCAGCAAATTAACTATTGCACCAGTAGACATTAGGGATTTCAGTTAAGCCCGTTCGCTATTATTCTGTAAGTGCGATAAGTAATAAACGCCTTCCTTTCAACGTGCGGAAGTGGTTGTTAGAAAATTAATCGGCCTAAAGACTCGGGTATAAACAATTCAATATCTCGTCTGTGCTTCAACAGTTACAAAAATACATCGAGACGTTTCCAGGACTATTCCTGTGTGAGTTCCTGTCCAGTTCGGGAAAGGAACCTAATGTAGAAAGATTTTCTAGGTGACCGGCGTTGCCGGTAGTTCTACCTAGAGAGTCTTCGCGATGTTCCTCCAGCGGAGTCGACGGGTGTCGCTGTAATGATCATAGTTGGTCGTTGCCATGACTTAAAAAAATCCGTGATAAGAAATCTTACATTCATGTGTTATCTTTCATGGGTAAAGCAGGTAATGCTCTCCACTGGATAATGCTGGTGTCACACAATTGAAAAAAAATTCAACCCAAAACAACCAAACCCCTTACAATAAAAATTAACTTACTAAGCAGCGATGTAGACTGAGAACAAAGTAATGAACTGCAAAATATAAAATTAATAATGCCATTTAAAACAACACTTTCCACTTTCCTTTTCTGTGAGGAAGTAGTACATTTTCTTATCTCAGTCAGTAATTGTGATGGCATTTTTAAGGCTGTGTCGCCTTTAATACTTTTGTCATTTTATTATCTTATACAAATAACATTAGATAATGTTTCGTCTGGCATTTTACGACTTCTGGCACTTTCAGGACTGCATACATAACAAGTATGTTGTGATTGTTATCATTATTTTTCAGAAATAGATCTAGCATTTGTAACGCTACTCGAGCCGTTAAGAAAGGAGCAGATATTAAAATACAAGCTTTTTGATACGATACAAATAGCAAGTATTTTAACCACCATATAAAAAGAAATAACAGTACTACGATGACACTTTACAATTGACAGTTAATAATTACCCATTGACCAAATGAAAACAAACACATTTTCAGGTGTTACCTAAGGTAAAACACAAGGCAATCTTCAATTGACATGTTCTGAGTATTTGAAATTGTGATAAGTTACGTTCTTTAGCTTTGTTTCTATAATCATAATGTACATGTACTTGATTATGCTTAATGATTATGATATATACATACATACGTCACTGCACTCCCAATCACAAACGACTGGTAAACATTCTGGAATCAAACAACACATGAAGTTTGCATTATTTAAACGGAATAAATACATACGCACATAATATTTTCATTAAAATTATGCAGATTAGTATATATTTTAGTAAGTAAAAACTCCGATACGACAAACAATGGTGAACAACAGACAGTGTTAAGCATATTAACACATTTCTTTCCTAACGCTGGGGGCTTAGGGGACAGCATTACGCCTGACTCGTCGGTGTCAGTATAATGGACCGGCCGGGTTCAGTCCAAGGGCACCCCATAAATGCCCCTGTGCTATAATGATAGAAACGTTGCTGCACAGTATCGGCAAAAGTGCCGGCAAATCCCATTAACACAATTAAAATGATTGGATACAATATGTTTATCAATGTCAATTTTGGTAAAATATTATTTTGATAATGTGCATGTACTTGCTGGTCGGACTGTAAATGTATATATCTTTACTATATTATCCGAAATTGAAATACCAGCATTACATGGACAATATTAATTTATCTATGAAATTAACTTTTTTTCTATTAGAACATAGTCTAACAAGAGATTTCGGAAGAATACATGAAGGCAATTGCTAAAAGTTTACTAACCTGCATACACGATAACTACACAAAGCAATATAATCTTGGATCTGTTTATCTGACGGTGTCTCCATCTACTGGCTGCTACAGATCCAGAGTACATAGTCGGATTATTGGTTGGTGTCCTGGTACGTGTTGTTCCCGCAAATTGTCAAATTGAAGTTTCTGGTTTGACCTTTTGACATATACTTATATTGCGCTTAACTGTCATCTATTATATTGATAAATTGTTATTAAGTTTCAATTAAAATATGAAATCATAGTTGTTTTCTCCAAAGAAACGTACTCATTTGCTTTTGTATGAGATAGGTATTGGGAAATGCAAGTTAAATCCTTTATTCAATGTCTTATCCCATTTTTGTTATATATAAAGAGTAAAAATCCAGCCTAACCTGAGCCTTCATGTCGACTAAAGACATACCCATCTTCTATTCTGTATGAAGATATCAGGTTCAACTGCCATCGACGGTTAACTCAAGCCGTGTCGATGGTGGCAGAACAAGAGAGACCATAGGTGGTATACCATGTCTTAGAGCCGCCAACGGCCAACCGGGAATGCCAGGTTAGGCCACCGTATTGAAGTGTGGATTCCTGTGTTGTGTTTTTGTTCAACGACACATTCCGACCTTTCTATGCAAGTACCATGGATATTTTTCAGAACCATGATTTAAAATAATATCTTGCCAAAGGGGTGCATCAACTATGTAGTCATGGATAAGCTGTATATATATAAATTAACTTAATACATTAAGTATGTAGTCCCTACATTTTTGATATATATTTTTAACTAAATAAATTAAATGTGTAGTCCCTGCACCTTTTCTTCAACTGAAATCTGTAAATGACATAGAAAAGCCAGGTACAGGCAAAAGCCCGTCAATGTAGAAAGGTCTGGACAGCTCTTACCGCTAAAATTATTCACCCCCACCACCAGTTGATATAAGGTCAATGCACGTCGCCAGATGTTCGTCGTTTACAAATGTTGGCTTGGCATTATCTCCATTCTGTTGAACGTTAGTAAAATTCAGGGCCACATTTTCTGGTGTTTAAATATTCCCTTTATTGTTCATTCTTAAAACGTTGAACACATATTAACTACAAATTACAACCAAATGTTCTTATTGGAGTATATATCAACTCATGACTATATGATATATATTATCTTTATTCATTCATAAGTGTTCTACAAACAATATACATCAAAAAAGAAAAACAATATAAAAATATAAAAAGTACTATAAAATATTGTTTACTTAAGGGTATCCTCAACATCATTATGATAATAATCGAGATCAGGAAGCTCATCAAGATCATCAAGGTCATCATCATTATCATCATCATCATCATCATCATCATCATCATCATCATCATCATCATCATCATTATCATCATCATCTCCATATTTATAAACGATTGATCACGGCATAAATTAGAACACTTTTACTGCAAATGACTTGCTGTTTTTTTTTACTTCCCCTAATTATTTCCCTATTGTTAATAAAGCTGATGTGTTGTGGTACGCTGTTTTAGTTAAACACGACTTTCCTAATAAAATAAGGATTAAACTGTGATAACAATGAATAAAAACAATAGAATTTCGTTTATTATTGATATTCTTTTTGAAAACAAAACAAAACAGAAAATCCGCGGGTGTGAAATAGAACTGACAAAACAGGGAAACAGGGAAAACAACATAATAACATTGCGTAAATTGTAATGCACATATGTGTCCCTATAAAGTCATATTTCGCGTTGAACGTGTTAGAATGGAAATAGACTGGAAAGATAGTTTCCGTAATCTAGCCTTTGTGATTAAACTAATATGCATCTGAATTCGAAACCGAGATATACTGGGCGTTACATCACAGAACCTTAAAATCTATTTCATAAGTTGAACAGAGATTTAAGTTTCTAACATTATGCAACATCGTTGTAAATATTATGTAATTAAGAAACAAAAGCCACATGAGAAACGACTTTTACGAGAAATGGTGTTTTCTGTTCCAATGGAATTAGAAATCCATTTTGAACAGAATGCATGAATATAGTAAACAAGTGTACATTTATATGTAACAATTAAAGAGATAAATATAAATGACAAAAAAGTACTAAAATCAACGAATAATAACTGTGATAGGTCGGCAAAAAAGTCGCTTTGTCGGTCAGACAACGACAATTTATGTCTTTTTTTTTACAAACCGTTATACGTAATACGTAACGCATACACATTACATTTAAAAACAACAACAACAACACAACAACAAGAAAATAAAACAACATTAAAATGAACTACTTGCATTAATCACCTGTCAGTTTTTAGACATACAAACAGAACCACAATGATACACAAATGTGTTATTTTCATTCTGAGAAAAAAAATACACAGAAACAATGTAAAAAGGTTCCTACCTTTGTATTTTAATCTTAATGTTTTAAAAACAACAGTGTTTACTTTAAATAACGATTCAATGTTTAAGTAATGCAGCAAACCATGAAACAAGAGCATGGACTAAACTGAAGTTTAAGTTCATTAAAGTGTCCAAGTAAGATGTAGCAAACATACTAAACTGAACAGTTAAATTTAACATTAGAAGGCAAAAACTTATCTGGAATGAAACTAAATCATTTTGGCCTTAAAATGGCACTGTTGAGTTGCAAACTAGTACTACAAAGTCGCTTATCCCTTAAGACCACTTTGCTTGCTTAAACTTATTTTATTAATATATATTTTTACCTTAACATGGTTCGGAGAACAACTTAACAATTTGCCTATACCTTTAAAATGGTACAAAACCATGCTATTATATTGCATGGAAAAAAGTACATGTTATTATATGTAGCTGATACAGCCATAATGTAGACTGCGATCAATATCAAATGCTTAATTTAAATGACAATAAAATAAAGATAAAATATGTGAAGTAAGTACGCGTTATTGTGCCGCTCATTGTTTTAGAAATACATATTACGTATGAGAGTGGATAGGTACATACACTTAAGAAAATATGCCAGAGGTTATATATATATATATATATATATATATATATATATATATATATATATATATATATATATATATATATATATATACATATATGAATATCTCTTTCTGTTTGATGTCTTGGACATATAAAAACTCTTATATAGCATCGTCAGAACCACAACAGAAAACTGGATTAATTGTTAAAATATTACGACAAAATAACCCTTTAAATTACTATATTGTACATGCAACATAATTATTTAAAGAGGGTGCAATATACATGTCAATCAAGACACCGAATGTCATCTCCTGTTTCTATAAAGAAATGTATTAAATAAGAATCGTAGAACAATAACAAAGATACACACTCTAGAATATAATAATTCAGAATTAGGATCATTTGATGCAATAAACAGTAGTGCAATCTTTTCAAAAAACAATGTCGCAGACCGCCCATGCCAACCCACTTCAACAATTAACTTAAATAAATGAGATGGTCGGATGTTCAGTCGATTACATTGGCCGACCGAGTAAATCAAACAACGGTTAAATAAAACATTTTTTTTCACAAATTGCTTTGTCAGTTCAGGATAATTCTAGATACTGGAACTGTTTGCTTAACCAAGGATTGGCTGGCATACATTCAAACGCAACAGAGTCAGGAGAACACGGTCCACATTTTCTATTAGTTGGCAGAAACCAACTTCCAAAAGAAACTGTTCTATGTCATCAGTTAACGTAAAGGTGGCGAATTTATAGATTTATTTACCGACATCAAGAAACTCACAAAACGGTTTTAAACATAGACAGTTTAGGTCGTCTAATGCTAACGATAACAAGCGAAATTTTTATACTTTGCAGTCAATTGCCCCGTGTTTTACGAGGAAGATAAGAAAATGATCCTATGAATAAGCAAATAAGTTGAGAAATGCAACACATACAATCAATTGAAAAAGCACAGGACAAAACGCATGCACATGCTAGCCAAAGTTAAAGTAAGATCAACTCAATGAAAATTACCACAAATATTTCGCTTTTAACTATCATTTGGCAAAAGCAGATAGAGTAAATGAAAATGTGACAAAACACAGTGACGACACAATATAAGCACAGAATAATATCCAACGGTTACCGCCTTAGAACGGTCAGTCGGCAAAAGAACCGGCAGGAATACTTAAACCCACTGATAAGTTTATCACACAACTCAAAGTTTTCATCGTCGTCCAATTCGAAATTGCCGATATATGTGCCATATGACAATGCCAGTAGTACTGATGACAGCAAGACAGTCACAGTAGTGTTAATGCTGATGAGTCTGCCATTTACTGTGAGATAAACATGCAAATTGCAGATGTCAGGACTAAAATTGTTATGCGCAATTACATTACAACACGGATAGGGAGATAGTGTATATACCATAAAGGGAATTTCAAATCTGACAAAGCCATGAAAGTCAAATCATTAAAACACAGAACATATAGCCAACAGCAAGGTCATACAGGCATTTAACTGCATGCAGGACAAGGTTTAGTTCAATTAAAAGTATCGTACAAAGTGCAGATTATGAAATTGAATCTATACTTCTTGTCAGCTTAAAGAGTAAATTTCGGTCCAAACCAAGGTAGCACAAAACAGGCCAAATCTCGAATTTACGCATACGTTAACTATATTATACTTACAACTGCAATTATTCAAAGTAAACTGATAGGAGTCAAAAGCCACATCTAACACAGCCACTTGGCAGCCATTGTCAAAATTCAGGGGATATGACCGTCACCACTATTTAGTATAATTCTATTAAAATACACACGTTGACATGTATACAGCGTAAACCGAATCGGGACACTTGACAAGTACACAGCTTAAACGAAGTTAACACTTTAGCATGTACACAGCTTAAACCGAGTCGCCACACTTTGGCCTGTACACATCTCAAACCGAGTCGCCACACTGTGACATGTACACATATAATGATCAATATTGACCGTTGTGAAACATTTTTATGAAAAAAGAAAATGTAATTCGAAAGAACTGATTACCAAACCGATTTTTCCCTCTCAGTCTGTATCATTAACCCATTTGGGGAAAATGATTTATTGTGGGAAGGTCTTCCATCTGACTTGCGGTGCGTCGGTGGTTCTACCCAGACATGTGTCTGGGGTCTTCCTCCGCCAAAAAGCTGGGCGTTGCTATAATGATCATAATTAAAAACAAAACAAAAACAATCTATCATTACGTTAACTAACTGTGTAAATAAAAGTTGCGGCGTATTTGCAAAGGTATTATTTTGTATTGTATGTACAATGTATTGTTTTCTTTGGTAACTAACCTGCAATGCCTGTTATGTTTTTTTCTTCGATAATTTTATTATTGTATATAAGTAGACCGTCTTTTTACTATGTGATTGCCTGATAATCGTGCATAATGCGCATTATAGCGAGTATAGTTTTAAATTATTTATGACTGTTTAGTTGATTGATGACATAACTGAAGGTATAATATCATCCTATTTAATGGTGAGCCATTAAAATTAAAGTAGAATTGCCTATCTTTGTACAATCTATGATTTACTATGAAACAATTAAATAATTGATGAAAAATGATTGTTTTACCGTTAATGTAATTATATTTTAATTAAAGTAAATACTGTATTTGATTAATTATTAATTTTTAATTGAATAGTGAGACACATGTAATAAAACAAGTCAAATTATGATTAGTTGCTTGAAAAATACATTGACTGCTGAAGTAAAAATAAGGAAGCAGTTATTAATTACCGATAAGTTGATTATTACCTAATTGCATGTTGAGAAATTATTGAGTATCAAACAAATCAAAAACTGATTAGTAGTTTCATTACGTAATTACACGTAACCAGTTAACATTTTTTTAAGAAATTGATTAGTTGATTGATTACTTAATTCAGTTAACTGAATAGTGGTTTATTTTTTTAATTGATGGTTTCATGTACAACATTTAAAGACTTTGAAACAATAACCTGATTTATTGTTGATATCGTTTAGATATGTTTTTTTATGTTTTTAATTTTGTGGTATAAGTTACATACATCTTGTCAAGACGTTTTGTTTTAATAAATCAAAGGAAATGTGACATTATAGCGAGAACTAATTGCCTAAGAAAAAATCAAATAAGTTTTGACGTCATGAGCGTCCACGTGTATGTGTGGAGGGCGCTGTCCGAGTCAGTCCTCGTTTGAACAGCGGTCAATTAACGTGTATAAGTACTACCATTATGTAACACGATGTAAAATCTTAAGAAAATCAACAATGTCATTTTTAAATGAGTTTTGGAGTATATACAACTACAACTACAAGTAGTTTATTTAAATTGAAGTTTTACATTTCATAGCAGAAACATAATAGCATAATATAAGACATGGGTTTACAAAGAGCACAATCATGATGTAACTAGCATATTCTTTTTATAACGACTAGTATTTATTGCTTTTTGTACTTTATTGTTTTGAATGGCTTGGAGGGATATGGGTAGATAACTGTAGGGTACTGAATACTTAGTTATGAGTAGATAGTCTCCCTTTTAAGCTTTATAGTGAATTTTAAACATAAAACTACATAATATAAAATTCTGACAATAACGGTCATTATGAACAAACACCAATATCGAACGTAAATGTGTGTACTTAGGGTTTAACAATCAACATTTCTTTTATATAGTGACTTATAGTCCTTATATATCCCGGTAAAAAATCAGTGCGAATAACACTAATTCCCCCTATTGTACTTTGTACAAAAGTAAAGAAAATAACATATTACATGTAAGTAAGAATAACAACATAAAATGCACACATGCCACCGTCAGATATATGTACAATCCTACTATAACCTATTTAAATCGATAACTATATACGGATATTTATATAAATGTATGTTACGAAGCGATCGTCATTGTAAGTATATAAAAGTAAACTTGCATTTATAAGATCAACGTACATGTACTTTATATGGCATAGGATGTCTAATTGCAGTATAACTTATGTACATATATATAGATCTATATCTATTTGTTACAGACATATCCGAAATACGAAAACAAAGATCTGCGTAAAGCATATTGCTGATATTTAAAGATAAAAACTATTGTTTTGTGATTTCATTTCTGGAAATATTAATTTCTCAGAATATTTGCAAGGTAAATATATTGATTAAATTATTTATAATAAATTTAAATTGATTGACATTATGTGAGTAAACTTTTGTTTTGTGGGCCATGTGTAATAGTTGCGTTTTATATGGTCTTTTCTCAAATCTAAGTATTTCGGACAGATGAGCAAAAAAAAAGATATTTTGTTTCATCCGGATTACTATTGCAGTTTCTGCAGATTCTTTCATTTCGTGGGGTGTTTGTATGGCGACCAGTTTCTATAAATGAATCAGGGGACTATAATTAATAACTTTGTCAAGTTGTTGTTCCCATATATTTGATAATCCGTGTTGGTTAAACATAGACTTTATTCTATACGCCCAGTTATTGTTATTATATGTAAGAACTTGATCTACATCATCCTTTAGCATGTTAGAGAAGACTGCTTCAGCATCTTGGCTACCGTACATTTCTGCTGAGTAGTTTAAAATTGGTAATATAATTGAGTCAAAAACAAGCTTTTGTGAAATGGTTAGGTCAAGTTGGTTGTTTACTTTAAATTAGATATGCAATGCAAATGAGGCATGTTGAGCAATTTGTTTCTCTGTTCGGTTCCAGTCCGCATTCTTCAACAGTAGCATTCTATCAATTTTATCAAACATTTTCTCACAGTCTAAGTAGCAAAAGTATAGTTTCTTCCTCACTGACAATGATTTAGCTGTAATTGCATGTAATACAAATATACAATCCACTGTAAATCCTTTTTGAAAGCCATATTGATTGACTAAGAATGTTTCATTTTTGTCAACGCATTTTGTGAGACGGTTTACCAATAGCTTTGAATATATTTTTGACAAAATGTTATTAAACGTTATTCCACTGTAGTTTTTGGCTACCTGTGCACCCCTTTTAACAATTGGAAATATCTTCTCCTCTAATCAGAGCCTGGGCTTTTAGAATTGGTTTGTGAAAACACGGCTGGTTTTAGTTCATTTTATGTGAATTCACAATCCAAGTCATTATTATATATATTGAACATAAACGTCGTCAACACTGTTTTGTTTATTTTGGGATATTGAGCCGTAAAGATCGTTAAAGTTCGAGCACATGTCATCAAACTCTACACTGTCCGGATTACTTTGCGTTTGTTTATACCGTTTTTTCTATTCTTCCAAAATGATTTAAGATTTAGATTTTGCCAGTCTTGATATTCAATTGATCTCAGATTTAATTAATTAAATTTTATGCTTTCGCTTAATTCTATTATATAGGTGTTTATTGTCTAAGAAGTCAGTAAGTATGTATGTATGTATGTATGTATGTATGTATGTATTTTGATTGACTATAAAAGTAATACATTAGATTTAAATAACACGTACAGTTTATACCAAATATGCAAATATATGACATAAGGCCCTCATTTGTGCATATAACTATGATTTCATGAATATTCTGAGTGTAATTTTGTTATGAGGCACTACACAGTTATTATGTCGAAATAATTCGACGTAAAAATCAGATTATATTTAGCTTATGCATTAAGTCAGAACCCTACAAACATCAGTTTATTGCACAGTTCTTTGAATTAATTAAAATATAAAATAATGCTCCCAAATATAATCTGTTTACTCGAACATTCTTTACATATAATAGAACTTTAACTTGATGTCTTTTTAGACACTAATCTGTTATAAAACAAATCCGACTACATGTCACTTTATAGTTTAGTTTGCATTATAATGGCGATAAGTTGTACTTAATAGTGAATGCTTATTGCTACATTTCCCCGTCTCTTTGAAGGTAGTGGCCTAGATTGCACTGGATTCATATATACGTTAACAGTTTACTTAAATATTTACTTAGTATAAAATGTTGTGGGAATAGTTACAAGATATACCATACTTTAATTGTGCTATTGGTTTCGCTGTCAAATGTAACTTCAAATACTACATTTACTGATACAAATGGTCAATCTCTACGTGAAGGTTTTCTTAAAAAATGAAGAAAATATCATAAATTGATACAAATATACAAATCTGGAAGACCTAAGATAGGCAGCATAACTACTGTTCTGCAGGAACCACATTTACTAGGTGAAATATCGGTATGTTGTGTTTTATGACGGATTTGTTCAAATGCAACTCTAATCAAAACGATATTACAATTATTTGTGAAGAGAATCCACATATCCACATATTTACGCATAATGTCTTAATATTTTTTTTTTATCGTATATCATGTGATATCAAAGCAGTTTCATATAAAGCAGTAGTATGTGATGGCATTGGTTGTCTTCTTGTTCTAATCTATAATAATTAATGCAGTGTTTTTCTTTTACATTTTTACTTGAACCAATTTGTACTTTTTTTTCTTGTTACCACGAAGTCAACAATGCATTTAAATATATTGTAACAAGTCGTGTAATGTATCCGTTTTCTTTTTATTTCAATAAACATTTAAAATATGAAATAATTATTTTTGTTGAACGGATGTTTGGCTTTTCTTATGACATCAATAGAAGGTATCAATAGAAATGGACCTATAGAACTGAAAACACACTGTAACTTACGCGTGTTTTTATAGGACATTTCTCCAAGAATAGTGTTCATACAAAAAGAAACAACAATTTATTTTAGAGTAATTATGTAATTGATACGGTTAGTCCAAACAATCTAATGTACACAAACAGTGTAACAACGTTTTATGAAAACATATCAAGTATATACGGGTACAAAGTATTGTTTGATAAAGAAAAGCTCTTATTATCTGGTACAAGCGTCCCTTTTACAACAACTGAGACCATTCATGCGACTTGTTCGTTCGAAAGACAGTTAATGTGTTTTATTAAAAATGGTCGCCATTGAAATATGAATAAATGGCAAACTGCCTTTTTCCAGATTTAAATAAAAACAATTTCTCTTTTTACATACTGAAAAGAAATCTTGAAAAAGGAGCAATTTGCCGAAAATGAGTGTGAGCAATTTTAGACAAAATGTAATAAATACAGTTCCCTCTGCAACAGTTTACAATATTGTATAAATAAACGATCATGTCAACGTATATATTTAACATTCAATGTATGTGTTAACGTAATTACTTCATTACTGCCTCTCTTCTTAGATAGAATATATTATCAAATTCATTACAAAAATCATTACAAAATCTTATCTTTTTTTGCGTTATCACATAGAATGGTCATCTTCATTACTTCATCAATGCGGCTAAATCGCTTGTAAATAAGGAAATATGGCACATTCAAACGATCATCGCAACATATACTAACATTTGAAAGCCACAGAACAGAGGTGTTCAATTGCAAATGTAGAAGTAAAAACAACTATACGATGAGTCATGAACAAAACTGAGCAAACCCACTAGTTAACGCCTTGGAAAGGTTAGTGCGGAAAGGGACTGACTGTTGAGCTAGACCGGTTTTATAGAGCTCTAACATCGCACTTAATGAGGGGTCAAATGTAAACAATAAAACAAATCTATTTGAATATAAACTATATCCAACGTTTTCTTAGTTACGTTATGACGTCGTTAGTAACGCTATTGAAAAAAAATATCACATGATACCGATACCAATATGAGATGGAAGTATCAATTCCATTAGAAAAAATTAATAAAATTGTTGAAATTAAATAAAATAAAAGCATAATCATCGATAAAATGACCAGAGAATAATAGTCTCAGATCTTCAATAACACTAAATTACACTTCAGTTCTTCAATAATGGCTTACTTTAATGATCAGACAACTACCACAACATAACATAATAATACAACATAATAATACAACATAATAAGAAAATAATTTTCTCTTTGAAACTTTTTTAATTTCTAAGCGTCAGTTCTATTAATAATAAGTAATAAGTATGTAATAAATACAACTTGACAAAATAGTGACCCGTGACGTTGTCTGGGGTATCCATGTTAAAGTGAAGTTCTAGGATGACGCTGTATAATTCTGCAATTAATCAACGTTGTTGGCCTTGGGAGGTTGGCCAATTAAGTTAATTGGCAAATTGGAATTAAAATATTTGTAAACATTTACAATAGGTACAGAGAACATGTATACATCCTGCAACTACCAAAAAATTGTCTAATTCTGTCTGTCTGTCTCTGTCTTTCTCTCCCACCCACAAGCTCACGCTTTCTGTTTTACTTACTATTTCTGTATTAGCCCCTACTTTTAACATGTTTTTTTCGTGTGTTTTTTCCTTCTTCATTTCTCTCATCACTGGATTTATAGATAAATATCACTGTGTTTTGCTATTTTGGCACGTTGACGAAAGAAAAATACCAGCCATAAAACTATTCAGCGACTTCATACTTCAATGGCTAAATCTCAGCATTTTAGATGCTAGGTTAGTCCTTGTTTTTGCTTTTGAAACTGTGTGGAGATATTTTACTTTGTGTTGACATACACTCGTAAACTGTCGATATAGTTCCTAGTTGCTGTGTGTAAAAGCTGGTACTGTTCCTGCAAAAGAGTGAACTTTAGGATTTCCAATAAATGCCAACACCAATATTATAATTAACTAGTTGTGAATAAGGCATGAACATAATGTTTCCGATTTAAAATACTCTTGTTTAAAATTAATTTCATGTAATTTTTAGCAGTAATATACATTTGTACGTAAAATTAATTCGCCAATCGCTAAAGAAGTTAGACATTTTAATAGATTCTATTAGTATACCTTATGACTCAATGTTATTTTGCTAATGCATACATGATAAGAAAACACAAATTGAAACAAGATTTATATGTGTTACAAACATACACTAATCGAAGAAATTACTCCCTTTGACCTTATTTACCATGCTAGTAAAGAATATAAACACATCAGCATTTTATATGTCCCGAGACATGTATCCATGCCACAACAATATTTAATAACAATAGCAGATACAATCTTACCACACTACATATCGCCTGTCGTCTGCGATCTCTCACCCTGAGAACAGTCTCTGCAATGCTGACCTCACTGGTACACCGGATCCTCTCAATTATCATATAAAAAGCTGCAAATAGGCCACTCTTCTCGTTTCCATCCCTGTTAAAAATTATAGGTAAATGCATTTTATGTTAACATATCAAGTTGTCAGATAAATAACAAAAAATAATAGCATGTGAAAGTTATCGCTAGACTAAAACGCCTAGTATACCCCTGATACTACATTTATATATTTACTATAATTATAATTGCCACAACTTAAGTTGGTAATTAAATAATTCTTGTATGATTTATGTTATTTCTTCTTTATATACAATTGTATAAATAGTCAAATGCAATTACATAGTTATCAACATTTCAAATAATTAGTTATTTGTCTATTTTACGTGTGTGTATTTCAATAATTTATAAGCCTAACAACTACAAACTAATTTGCATTTGATCCCATTTTGTAATTGTTAATTCCAAATATTGCTGAGACTGTTTTAACTGCAAATGTCAGTCTCTGTTGCCCCAGAGTATGACACCTTTTACAAGGACCCATGATATAACATAATGCACACACGTTATTTACTCGAATCTATTTAATTAAAACTTCTCATCTCAGGGTGTAGATAAAAAATTGTGTACTTACATAATTGGACGGGGTACTTACAAGCACTGAACTACTATGGGCTCGGGTGACACTGAGGGGTCGGTGATCGAGTATACCTCAGACACAAACTCCTGGAAACCACCATGATCGCCAGGGCACATGACGTCACTCATCCAAGAACCAGTGTAGTGCAGAAGTGTGACGTCCATTGACTGTACATGTAAATGCAGACAAGCATACTTGTAATTATTGGTTATGTCTATTTCCTATAATAAATTGAATAATTCCACATCTTAATTAAATACTAGTGGAGAACTGAAATGGTTGAAGTCTAAATGTGTGTAAATGGTGATTCTTCCTTAGATATTTACACCTTTTTGCATATACGTAGTACGAAATATAATATTACGTACGCAGAAATAATTTATAGATTAGTTAAACAAACTGAACGTTGGGACACTGGTCCCTAATCAAACGTCATCAGTTAGTCAATTAGAAAAGACAACAATATCAAATCATTAAAAAGAAATGAATAAATATTCATTAAGAATGTGTTGTTTATTTGCGAACGTTTTACCTGATCTTTGTATGAACACCTTAGAGCCAGGCTTGTGTGGAAGTGGTCGACAGTTTCTCCGACTTGTGTAACTGTAAACGGACCAACGATCTTCGACTCCGAATCACCAGGTTTGGGCCAGTACTGACAGTTCTAAGGTGAAATCGTTTCAACATATTAGATAATGTTACTTATCTATTGAACATATTTGCCACCATATTTAATCTGTTTAACCTGCCATCAAAGGCGATTGAAATGGATATGCACTCGGTATGCCCACTGAGTGTCAATGTAATTGTAAATGTAAGCTAACCTGTGAGAATAACCCACCTTAGTTTCACACAATGACAGAAAAAAGCGAGACGAAATAGAAGAAAAAGATCAGTGAACATAAAAGAGTGTGTCATATGGATTATTGCCACATTAGTGTATGGTATTGTGTCTTACATTTCAAGTAGTTGTCTAAGTTACACTACCTTTGGCACATTTGATTCCAGGAGGACAACGAACTTGACGTTGTATGTCATCACGAGGCGTAAGAAGTCCACGACAGTGTGTGAAAGAGGCACCTGAGTAAGTATTAATCCGCCACCGAGCCGATATATCTGCTCGTAAAGATAAAAAAAAGTATTTAATCTGGGTGAGGCGGAGAAAGTGTGAATTCTATTACCTAACCAATTGGTTGAACAATATACCTTCACATCACTGCTTTACAGAGATATATATATACTTTTATTATTTTATTATCAGTGGTGCATATTAATTAATATATATATACCGGTATGTTAACCGCATTGATGTAATCATTACGATTGTCCACGTCACATCCTAGTCGTGGCCTGTACTTGTCAGCTGTTACAAAGAATAAAAACATTTTAAAATAAAAATAACACAAAATCTTAGGTACGTTTCTTATAGAACCCAATTTGGGTCTGTATATTTAAAAGGGGCGAATGTAAGTTGTTCAAAATCATCAAACAGAAATATGTAGAATGAGTAACAACTTACATTATTTAACAAATGGGCAGCAAGAAGAGATTAAATCATATGTACATACATATAACAAGGAGCAAACACTAGTACAGACACACACAAATTCACTTTCTTATAATAAACAAAAAGGCAAATTATGTCATTTATATATTTGATTATTATGCTTCTTAATATATCTTCAATTCATGTCAAGTGTTCAACAGCTAATTCACGCATGCATACAAGATTTTATAGTACATACGAGGCAGTATATTTTCATTCCTTGATTTGTCCCTGTTTTCCTTCAGAAAGGATTGACCACATTTTTCTAAATCGCTTTTGTAGGTAACATTCGCGTATTCTGTATCTGGACTCTCTTCCCATGACATTGATTTCAGTGCCATAGAGGCCATTGCCAAGTCTACAGACATTGTAGATGGCGGTGTACAAAACATGTAAATACATATTAATTAATTACAGGTTATACAACAACAACAATATATGTTATAGAAAAGTATGAATAACACGATTATGTACATAGTACAATAGAATAATTATGCACTCATATAAAAGGAAATTAACAGGCGTGTGGAAAATATGCATCACCAATTATAACATGTGGATTTGTTTACAAACATTGTTGAAGGATGGATTTCTGCTAAAGAGAACAAACCTTTTATATAGCAAGATTATATTTTCTCGATAGAATAGATGTGGTATGTTACTTTTTTGTTTGTTCATATAATTATTAAAACTTTTATATATATTTGCACAATTTACCAAAATCATGACCATACAAATGTGCCATACATGTAACTCACAAATGCAATTTCAATGCTGTTATGTTACGTTACATACGTATACTATTGTTTACATATAATATAATAACAATATAAATATTTTGCACCAAGTCATTTTTACGAATGCGCCATAGTTCAGGACTAGGTGTACAAAAGGTGTACATGAACTTTTCACATTACTAGTATAGGTATAAATGTTCATTTTAATTGCCGTTGTGGCTAAAAAAAGCATGTTCACAAGTATCAAAGGATAATTTTAAATGTTGTTATTCTTATTAAAATGAACAGGCTTTGTTAACATCAAGTCTCTACAGTTTATCTTTTAAAGATAAACAATTAATTGTTGTTATCAGTATTTTCATTTCTTAACAACCAGGCTTGGTGATTAAATTTTGACAATCTTATTAATAGATTAACATTTTCACTGCTCATTAGCTGTACAAACTTATTGAGAGTCGGCCACCTTAAATAGTATCTGGGTAAGTATTGTGTTCTTAATACATGGTATCTTGGACAGACCAAGAGAAAGTGATACTCATTTTCAATAACGTTCATATTACATTTAGTACACATTCTCTGCTCTCTTGGAATATTTTTGTATCTGCCCTCTTCAATACAAAGTTTTTGGGAAGCACAGCGTAATCTGGTAAGATATTTTCTACTCATATCATTGTTAATGACATCCAGGTAAAGTTCAGCTGTAAGAGATTTTTTGAACAATTTATAGCTATCCAGCTTCGAAGATGAATTTACATCTGATACCCATTGTTGCATGTATGTGTCCTTTATTCTCCGAATAATCATGTTTACCTCATTTTTTGAAGCAAATTCCTTGTGGAATAGGTAAGCTAGCCCTAATTTTTGCATTAAATTATTGACATGTGCTCTCCAATTTTTGTCGGAACGTGAGCTTACGGAATCTGGTAAAGATTTATATATTTTAAATGGAAGTGAATTAGGATCAGACTTAATTTTAGACCAGTATTTGATAATTCTAATGCTTCTGATTACATGTAATGGCATGCGCCCAGTTTCGCCGTAAATAGTCAAGTTTGTTGTTTTAGGTCCCACTCCTAATATTTGCTTTAAGAATTTAATATGTATTTTTTCTATATCAGGACTTTCATGGAATCCCCAAGATTCACATCCATACATTAATATAGGAAGGATCATGGCATCAAACAGCTTAATTTTATCCTTTACTTTAAAAGATATATTATCAAATAATCTGTTAAGAGAGTACAAAGCTCTGGAAGCCTGTTCTGATAGAGTTTTCTGAGTTTTGTAAAATATACCATTTGATGATAGTGTTACTCCAAGATAAGTGAACTCCTGAGTTACCTCAAGATTCACCCCGTCATACTTAATATGGATATTTTGATTCTGCCTATTGTTTTTGTTAAATACCATGACTTTTGTTTTGTTAATGTTTACAGATAATCCCCATTCAGAACAATAATCATACAATTTGTTGAGTAAAGTTTGAAGGCCTGCAGCACTATATGAAAATAAAACTGTATCATCTGCAAACAACAGCATAAACAGTTTAATGTCATCAATATTTATACTATCTATCCCATCTGTGTATAAATGATCATACATGTCATTTATAAAAAGTATAAACAGAAGAGGTGACAAAGGTTCTCCTTGCTTAACTCCATTATATGTGGCAAAGAAATCTGAATAGGTATTGTTATCATTAGGATGAGATTCACTCTCTGATTTATTGGTTTTGTAATTAGCTTCAGCATTACCATTTAATTTAGTTCTTACACATGATTTAACATCAGAATATATTGCTTGAATCATCCTTGTAAACTTAGAAGATACGTTTAATTTCAACAATTTAAATATCATTCCATTTCTATAGACTAAGTCGAATGCTTTCTTAAAATCAACAAAAGCACAGTATAATCTCCGCTTTTCTTGGTTTAAAATCTTATTAATCAGTGAATTTAACACAAATATACAATCAATGGTACTCCTTTTGTTTCTAAATCCAAATCGAAAATCACTAACTTGTCCATTGCTGTCTAGCCAAATGCGTAGCCTATTATCCAGCAATATAGAAAATAGTTTTGAGAAAATACTTGTTAGAGTTATGCCTCTATAATTATTTACATCTTCTTTGTCCCCTTTCTTTGGTACAGGCACTATAACTCCTTTAGTCCATGATTTTGGATATATGTCATTATTGTAAATGAAGTTAAATATTTTACAAAGTATAGGTGTTAATATGTTTTTGCCATCTATAAAAATTTCAGGGACCAGATTGTCCATACCACCACTCTTTCCTCTTTTCAGTGACGAGATAGCTTTCAAAACCTCATCCATGGTAAAATCCTTATCTAGATTCTCTGTATACACATTTTCATTTAACAACTGATCTAGATTACGTTCAACATTTGGGTTCTTAAAAATTTCTTCACTCGAAAACAAGTCTTTGAAGTGTTGAAAAAACTCTTCAGATGAAATGTTTGAATAACTTTTATTTTTATTAAATTTCTTTATTTCTTTCCAAAATTTTTGTGGGTCTGTTCTAGAGTAAGTATGCATTTTATCTTGTTGCGATAATTTATAAAGCCTTTTTGCTTTTTTTTAATAGAATTATAATTTTTTCGTGCCTGAGTAAATGACAGTCTATTATTATTACTTTTATTTTTATAAAATAAACGTTTAGCAATTTTAAAGTTCTTTCTTGCAATTTCACAATCATTGTTAAACCATGGGCTTCTGAACTTTCTTTCAGTCCCATTTTTTCTAATATTAGTCTTTACTTTACCATAGTTGATAAAAGCACAATTATATAATAAATCGGAAAAGGCATCAATACCTTGATCAACACGGACATTACTAGAAACAATACTATCTGCAATTGTTTGGAACTTAAAAAGATTATCAGACAAAGTTTTCAAAAAAGAAGCATGTTTGTCTGTATCATTACACCAACTGATATTTTCATAAGTATAATGGACACCAGATTTATTTGGTCTCTCCATCTCAAAATTAAAAATAACTTGGATAGGTGCATGGGGAGAAAGTGAAGGGAAATCATGTACAACAAAATTATGTATAAAGGGGAATAACTCAAGTGACACCAAAACATAATCAATTAAACTCTGGCCTTTGTCAGTCAAAAAAGTTATCTCCCCTTTGCCTGCGTCGTCTCCACAACGACCGTTGACAATCTTCAGATCAGTATTAAGACAAACGTCAATCAACTTTGTACCTGAAGAATTAATTGTATGGTCTGCTGAAAAGCGACAAGGAATATTATATTCAGTAATATCATTAATATCGGGTGTTTGAAAAAAGCGATTCATACTTGCATCCTCAACATAATAATCATTTTTATCACCACAGCGTGCGTTCATATCACCACAGACAGTGACTAAACCCATACTTGAGTATTGTCTCACAGTCCTTTCTAAATATTCAAAATAACCCTCAGAGTGAGCGTTAAAATACACTGAACTTTGTGGTGGTATATACAAGAAACATAAAAACAAGTCAAAATTAGTATTAATGAACTTTCTATCTAGTTTTACCCATATTGCGCCCTGATCGTCAATCTCTTGTATAGAGATGCCCTTTTTCATATAGTCTCTGTATAACAAACACACTCCACCATGACCACGCTTGTTTCTACTAGATAATTTTAAAGTTCTGGGCACATTTACACATTCATATCCTTCGATGTGCGGATCACTATTTGTTTTAAGCCACGTTTCGCTGCAGAAAAATATATCAAAAAGATTAACAAAATTAATAAATTCCTCATCATCTAAACATTTATTTAGCCCATTGACATTCCATGATGTTATGCTGAGCTCATACTTTTCTTGGTTATCCTAACTGGTTGATGGTGGTTGAAATAAACGGTTGTTTATGTAGAGCTTATCTCTCACCAACACAGCGCGCTTGCCCTCGCGGCGTGCAGCC
This sequence comes from Sinonovacula constricta, assembly GCA_007844125.1. NCBI lineage: Eukaryota > Metazoa > Mollusca > Bivalvia > Cardiida > Solecurtidae > Sinonovacula > Sinonovacula constricta. Next base: position 28,990,345 of record CM017558.1, on the reverse strand, counting down.
TGCATGTGCTCCACGAGCGCTTTGCGTCTTTCCAGTACTTCCGTTGGGTATTGATCGGCAACATTGTAAGATGTTTTTCTTAAATCAACACTCCTAAGGGCATCCATGACGCGCAGTTTGGATTCGGTGTCCTTGAACTTTACGACAATTGGCCGTGTTTTGTTGTATGTGGCTGATCCTATTCGGTGCGATCGGTCGATTTTCAAGACGCTTTCCGCATCGTTCATGTGTAACACAGATTGACAGAATTGAAGTACTTTACTGGTGCAATTTTCTCTGTCGTTGCGGGGCTGATCGGGTCGATTTTCATAGCCTTTATCATGTGAATCCCCTGATATAGATACAGGGCCTGTTGTGGACATACCAATAACCCCCTTACTGCCAATTTCCTCACTAATACCAAAAAACAACAAGTTGTCTCTTATTGAGCGACACTTAAGGTCAATTAAATCTTCGCTCAAACGTTCATTCATTTGTCTCAAGTTATTGTTTTCACTTTTTATTTTTGACACCTCGCTCTTTAATTGCTTAACATCGGCTTTGTTTGTTTCTGCACTTTGTGTAATTGTTTCATATTTACTATCGATGACAGATTGACTTTTTTCCAGATCCTCGCATTTGTTTTCAACCAAAGAGAGTCGTTCCGAGTGTTTAGCAATTGTGCTTTTTATTTTGTCCAATTGGCCAAGTTTTTCATCAATTTTGTCAAGACGATCCATGATTCTATTTAAAGTAGGATTGACGTCAGTGGTGTGTGCATTGTCGATATGTTGGCTTGCTGCTGAATGGCCGGTGGTATTCGAGACCATAGGTGGTGCAGGTGCAAAACCGGGCATGAATGGTTGTTGTTGATATACAGGGTACTGGTATATTGAGCTCATGGGGCTAATCGGTGAGTTCATGTGTTGGAAACCATATGGTGATTGTGATTGATTACTCACGTTACTTATGGTTGGCACCTGTTGGGATGGTTGCATGCCAACCGGTCTCTTTGGTTCATTGTTGGGTGGGGTTATGGCTTCACTGTTCCGCTTGTTGGTTTTGCCCATTTTATTAGTTGGCAGACACGCGTTGTAAATCACGTTTTAAGCCCACACCATCCACAGACTATAACTTCACATAAACACATGCACAATAGTCCGAATCAGAATATATTACATCCAAAACGTAAGATATTAGCGATTGTTATTGCTCCCGTTTCAAATTCGTTACCGCCATCTTCTCACGCATGCGCAAGTTATTGATACTAACATTTATCATTTGGGTTTACAATCTTATAACTGACGTTGTCAGTAATGCTGTATGTAATATACGTATAAATTACATGAATAACTTTCAAAATTTGAGTTCACAACTTTATATCACTACCTATTATTTTTATGGATCTATATATTTAATACATATAAAAACACATTTTCTGTTATTTTAACGTTGACCCAAAGATTCACAAACTTACCGTGTTATTATTTAGCATGAATTATTGTTTCCATTATAAGTGCTACTTCATAGATTTGAATACCTATCAACAATCTCTGGCAGTTATATATCTCAAGTACTTACGTAATGTCATATTACAGTTCGAAACTTTAGTTTGATCACATTGATAAATATCGTGAATGTGTGCATGAATTTTCATAAATTATATTTTTTTGTTTTACAACATTCAACTGCAGAAGTCTTATAAAAGTTTTATAATTTGAATTTTCATTGCTTTGCATTTAAGGATTATCTACACCGAGGTCTTCTTTACCTCATGATATAGTTTAGACCAGATTGGGTACTGTCAGTGAAATAACATTTGCTCTTGCTTAAGAGCAAAGTTTATCTACGCCGAGGTCTTCTTTACCTCATGATATAGTTTAGACCAGATTGGGTATTGTCAGTGAAATAACATTTGCTCTTGCTTAAGAGCAAAGTTTATCTACGCCGAGGTCTTCTTTACCTCATGATATAGTTTAGACCAGATTGGGTATTGTCAGTGAAATAACATTTGTTCTTGCTTAAGAGCAAAGTTTATCTACGCCGAGGTCTTCTTTACCTCATGATATAGTTTAGACCAGATTGGGTATTGTCAGTGAAATAACATTTGCTCTTGCTTAAGAGCAAAGTTTATCTACGCCGAGGTCTTCTTTACCTCATGATATAGTTTAGACCAGATTGGGTACTGTCAGTGAAATAACATTTGTTCTTGCTTAAGAGCAAAGTTTATATATTGGAATTCTGTATTTTCATTATAGGTACAACTTGATCAGACTCTATGTTTTTTACAAGAGATGTCACAGTCGGTATTACTTCGGGATTTTATATGTCATAAAACATTATATGCTAATTGCGAATAAATCCTTAGAATATAATTATTAAACCGGCTGCCATCACCTATTATCTCGTAAGAATACTACATTTTGTTTTGTTAGTATGGAAGGTATTTCGTTAATTCAATGGCGTACTTGTTTTGTTTTGTTTTTAAATTGCACATTTTAATTCTGACATAGACGTCACTGCTTTTTCATTGTATGACGTCATTGACTTGGTCTTCTTATACATCATCGCTTAGGCTGTTTTAATTTAAATTTCTCGTTTGAAACTGTTAGGTTGCAGCCGACGCTTTTATCTCCTGTATACATTATACATATTACAGTTCTTTATAATTAGAGTTATGTTGTTTATTTGATTTACTTCCCATCGCAGGTGTATGCTGTTAGTTGTGTCTTTTTTGTGAGAAAACCCTCCAGGAAGTGCAAAATTGGAGCGCTCCATAAACCAGTTTTAAGCACAACAGTTGGGCCTTTATCCGACTGACAGGTTCGGGGTATAACTGTTGTCTTTGTCTTTCTGTGTCTTGTGTCAGAGTTTTATCCTTATTACATTTACTCTGTATGTCTTTGTATCGGAGTTTAATATATTTGATAATTATTTTATTTTCCTATTCCTCCTACCTCATACTCTATTTGAAGCTGCGAAGCTAGACCCATGGTGGAATCCGCGAGGACCGTCAGGTGTTCATTGAATACTTCCTCGCTGCATACCGTGCCGATGGGGACTAGAGCCTCTGTCAAGGCCATGTGTAGGAAGACGTACTGCTCCTGCAAATGACATCCCGCAACTTTAAACAATTGGTCAAGGAAAAGAATGCGGAGCGAAACACAATTTCCTAATTGATGCATGTATTTATTAATTAAAGACATTATTGGAGAAGTAATCTAATACAGATAAAAACAAACGTGTTCATTTAAACATTTCAATTTTAAAACCGCAATCTGTTTTAATAATGACACCAATGGCACAACACAGTTGTTTATGTAAACGTAATGCTAATTGTATAAAACACATATAGTACCCTATTGTCTTACCGCTGTCTGCACCATAGCTTGACGTTGACGTCGCAGCTCCGTAACATAGTCGAATACATTAACTTTGTTCTTACGTCGCCCCGTCTCATAGAGTGCATCCAGTGCAATAAACACCCCAGTCCTACCAACGCCGGCACTAGACAGACAGGTCATTTATTTTCACTTGCTAGAAATAAGACTTTGTGGTGTAAATTGTCAATAATAAACAAGAAAAAAACAAGAAAATACAAGAAAATACAATAATCATTTAATAAATATGTTCGGATGTACACATGCGAAGATTTTTAATAAACCAGGTAATATCTTATTCTTGCTTTAAACTGGTTTATTTCTTTTATTCAAAGTACATGCAAAATTCATGATAAAATGATAACATTATCTGCAAATAGTTCAGTCGTACCTGCAGTGCACGAGCCAACGGACAGGGCCAGCGGTGTCACATTTTCGAACCTGTCGCCAGAAGTTTACCAAGCTCAGGGCAGTCTCGGGAACCTGTTTGTCTGGCCAGGTGGTAAAGTGGAACTGCATCACTTCTTGGCTAAACTCGAATCCAACCTAAGTGATGTTTCACCATGATCGCAAGTGAAAAAAAGCTATGTATGAGCTATTAATTAAAATAGTGATAACAGGTATAGTGATGAGATCAGAGCCACCAATCAAGTTAGTATGCAGCCGATGTATTCTATAACTGCATTTGTCAAAATTCAAACAAAATCAGATTTTCTTAAACAATACTTCCACATGTATGCAACATTTCTTATGTGGCTTTTTGCAATTGCCTATTTCTAGCAAGCATTGTTCAAGCACTAAATTTCAGGCGTGTCTTTAAACCAGGTTTTCTTGGTGCGTGTGTGTATATTGTTCCGTATCATACATAATATAGATATTCACAAGCTTATCAGCACAAAAAGGGTGCATTACCAATGCAGCTTTATAAATATATTATTACAAAGCAGATACTGCGATATGTTAAATGCGGTATATATCTTTAATCTACATACTTTTTTGCACAGAAGACACCGGACTGTGTATTCTTTATACGCTGTTTCAGACAATAGCGTCACTTCAAGATCACCGAATGCCACGCGACCTTTTTCTGGCCAGTACTGAACGCACTTTACCTGTGTGATAATGATCAAAATGAATTGAAACAAAAACTGTGGACACACGCTAGTTTAAAAAAGAAAATGCAACATTCATGTTACATCTTTCAAGAACAATTCCTGCTTAAATGAGAAGGGTGAACACATATACAGAATTATAAGCAGGTTTCTTGTTGTTGAGGGAAATGACAGAAAGGGGCAAGCTAGATGTTGTAATTAAAATCAGTATACTAACTTTCGGTACGACCATCGTACCTGTCATGTTATATTAACCTTTTCCAGCTCGACTTAATTCGTCAATGATCTTACTGAGCGTTTATTAATATCGAATTATTCTTACTTACGCGCCATTGTCTTACCTTTCCCAACTCGACACAGTTCGTCAACATAACAATCACAGCAACTGCTTCCCCATTTACCATCCGCCAGAAGTCGGGCAATGATTTCGGAGTCGGTCCTTAAAAAGTTTACTTTAACATGTTCTATTCGTTACACTTATATATGCATACATTTTACTGTAAAATGTGATTAATCCATACGATTTTGGCTATTGGATTTCAGTTTGATTTCACTGTACATTTCATTTGGGGAAGTATATACTGAAAACACTTTTCTACCAACTTCCGTAAAAACAGTTTTGTGTTTTATTTAGTCAAACACACAAGTCTGATAACTTTCTTTCTCTTATACACACACAATTGCAAGCACACTGACGCAAGCATGCATTCACAACTGCCAATTGTGCCAATACAACAACACGGCCAAGTGATTTTAAGATACTATCTACTAAACTGCTTAACGTACTTGTCTTTATTATTCAATTAAAAACAGTACCTACTATGTGTTTGTAATTACAAATAGTTGAAGCGAACTTTAGCAGAAATAAATTTACCTTGGGATGCTATGTAGCTCCGCCCACCAACAGAACTCTGAAAATAAACAATTTCCCGAGAGACACTCTTCTAATATAATGCATAAGATGTCATAGAATTGTATATTTTATATATACTTTATCCAGTATGTCTAGCGAAATCAGTGTAAGATATTCGAAAATCCGATTAAGCAGTAGGCACACATCCTCATTTAAGTATATCAAATCATTTGTATGATAAGATAACTAACGAAAGTCATACTAACGATGACATGTTTCACTCATATTTGGTTACTAAAATAAAACGCGTTGCATAAGGGCTTAGCATTTTATTACCCTTATAAGGCTTGCATTGATATAATCTGAATCGTCCTGACCGGCCAGTCCTTGCAGTTCAAACCTGTTGAAGTCATCTGAAACAAGTCCAGTCATCAAACTTTTAGTTGTTATAATAGTAGCGGTAGAAGTAGCAATAGTTGTAACAGTAGTATTGGTTTATGTTACACAAGTTAGGAAGTAGAAACAATTTTTGTTGAGCAGAAATATCAGTAGTAATAGCAGGGTGGAAGTAGTAGTGGTATTAATATTAGTAGTATCAGAATAAGTAGAGGTATTATTATTTTACTTAGCAGTATTTGTACTGTTGTTGTAGCAGGAGTTGTAGTAGTAATTATGGTTGTTGAATAAGAAGCTTAAGTAGCAATTGTAATAGTAGTAAAAGTAGTAGTAGTAGTAGTAGTAGTAGTAGTAGTAGTAGTAGTAGTAGTAGTAGTAGTAGTAGTATAAGTAGTAGTAGTACACTATCAGTAGCACCAGTTGTAGCTGCAGCAGTAGCAGAAGAAGTAAAAGCAGTAGAAGCAGCAGCAGCAAAAGTAGTTACATCAGTAGTAGTAGTAGTATGTGCAGAAAACGTATTCGTCGTCGTCGTAGCAGTAGTAGTTGTAGTAGTAGTAAAAGTAGAAACAGATTCCGTCGTCGTCGTCGAAGTTGTATAGTAGAAGTAGTCGTTCTAGTTCTAGTAGAACTAGTAGTAGTAGTAGCAACAGGACTAGCAGTAGCATCAGTTGTACCTGTATCAGTAGTAGTAGAATAAGCAGCAGCAGCTGTAGTAGTAGTAGTAGTAGTAGTAGTAGCAGTACTAGTAGTATGGTAATAGCAGTTCTATTAGTAGTAGTAGTAATAGCAGTAGTAGTAGTAGTAATAGTAGTAGTAGTAGTAGTAGTTGTTGTTGTTGTTGTTGTTGTTGTAGTAGTAGTAGACGTAGTAGTAGAAGTAGTGTAGAAGTAGTAGTAGTAGCATTAGTATTAGTGTAGTAGTAGTACTAGCTAAGTAGTAGTGGTAGTAGTAGTAGTAGTAATAGTAGAAATCGAAGAAGTAATAGTAGACATACAGTGCTATCAGACTATGAATGTTTTATTATGAAAATATTAACTGGGAAAAATATTAAACCATGTTGATTATTTACAAGAAGCTTAAAACATATCTGTATAATTTAGACAGAAAAAAACCTGTACTTATGCTATTAAGATATATGTGTAAAACAATCAAGTCTAGTTGAGCTGATACTATTTTTGCATCATTTCGCAAAATATTTTACCGATATATATATATATATATATATATATATATATATATATATATATATATATATATATATATATATATATATATATATATATATATGTATATAAGCGGACAACACACTTAAAATGATTTCAAAGATTTTTTTTTCAAATTACACCAGAAACGGAACTTACATGGAAGAATATCCTGATATTTGTTCTTTGGAATATTGTTGTCTTTCCGCCCTGCCAGTCGAGGAATGTCGAACAACTTCGGTATGTCCTGAAACACAAGTAAAGGTGTCAGAAATATGTATTGCAGTTAACCATAAAACAGACTTTAAATATGTAATCGTAAAATATACAATACAAAAATTTAACCGGAAGAGCAACAAAACCGCATTATGTAATACATTACATGTATTATTATTTCAATAAGCCAAAAGACTATATCATTCAATTGTTTAAATGATCTAAATAAGAATATAATTTTTCAAGTCACATTTTTTTCTCACTCATTATACTGCATAACCGTACACACAACGCTTATAAGACCTTATAAGACAAACAACATTGAAAATAAAAAGGCAGAGAAATGTTGTTTAGACGAGTATTATACTACCCACAATCGAAACTATCAAATGTGCAGGTTTTTGTTTCTTTATACAGGTGAAATTAAACAAAGCTGTTTTATAATGTGCGAGGATGCAAAATGTATATTTTCCTATGGTTGTCGATAAAATAATTCAACACATAAGAGGATATTTTACAATATCATTTTGCCACATACAAAACCTTCGGATAACCTTCAATTTGCGTTTCTTTCTACAAGTGAAATTAAAAAAATATATTGTTTCACAATGTGCAATTGTTGAAATATATATAAAGCCTTGAATCCATGTTTGCTGATAAAAATAATTTGTCATACAAAACATTCCATATACTCTTCAGAAAGGTTGTGTTCGTTAATTCGGTTAAACGTTTTTAGAAAATGATGTTTCCTTATCTGCAATGCTGCAATATGTTTGTTGATAAATAAATCCCTTCAGTAAAGGGCTTTAAACATTACCATTTGCCACACACACCTTACCTTATAATCTTCAACAAGATCTTCCTGGACATGTGAGATGTTCCTGACAAACTGTCTGAGGTCACTCACAGCAATGGTCTTATGGCCCTCTACAGGTTGTATCGGATCCGCCTGATAATTAACATACCCTCCGGATACTTCGAAATCAGGTTGGCACACAGTCTGGTGCAGAGCTAAATGTTAAAATCTAGCAAATTAGATCAGATCTTCCTGTTTTTATTAATTGCATTAGTCTTAACATTTAAAGGACCAATTCAACGACTATGATGAATGAACAAGGCCAGGAACTTAATATGTACTTAACAAATGTGTATCTGACAAAAATGGGTATAACGCATTCGTAATTTGACATTTACTTGACGATTGCGAAATTAAAAATATACCTTTAAACATTGTGTGATGAGTGGCGTGCCTTAATAAATAAATATCACGGTAAAATATGTTCAAAATGACTTAGTCTATATTAACCAACTTTATCAAACACAGATACGAAATAGAAACACAAAATAATAACACCACTTTACATATTACAGGATACATGAACTATATTTAGCGTATATGTGACTTGATTATAATTATCGTTAAGTTAATATGCGTCAGCGTTACTCACGAGATGCTGCATACTCCACTTTGTGCGAGGTGCTGTAAAATAAAGCACAACATAAACAACACATCTTAACTTAGCTATACTTTTTTTACCCCAGTTACATGAATATACACATACAAGTGGTTGTTTACAAATACAGACTACGTTCACTATACAATAGCCTAGTTTATGGTGCCACACATAGTTGTTAAGTAGTTGTTTTAACATCTTCTTAAGATGAAGCTATTTTATGAGTAGATGTAAGAGAGTTGTTTGTTGTTAAAACAACCTCTGGGAAGTAAGTGTGTACACATGTTAAATTATAAACATGACTGAAGCTATATACACGCATATTAACACAATATAATAGTTATTCTGACAAGACAATGAATTAATTTCCAATAAAAAAAAATCAATTATAGAAAAAACAACATCAGAACAAACACTAAGCATAACAACATATTTATCAAAATAGTAAAATTAAATTCTGAAATAAAAGTTATATATATGATACATCAAATCTCTTATTGGGAGAATATAATCCTCGAACTTCTTATTGTCACGAAAGTTGAATGGAGATGTTTCAATTACCAAACTAAGAGTGTTTATGCAAGGGACAGTCGAACTTCTTATTGTCACGAAAGTTGAATGGAGATGTTTCAATTACCAAACTAAGAGTGTTTATGCAAGGGACAGTTATATCTTAATCCTGCTTTTGTTCATCAAGAAGTTTCTTTCTATTGATGTAATTATTTTAGGATAACAAATATGCGCAAATGTACCTTTCCTTCTGCCGGCACCGTTTACGATAGCCCAAAACGACACAGACTGCGATGAAGACAGCTAGCAACACTCCCGTTACAGTGCCACCGATCAATGCCCAAGAGCTAGGGGGCTCTTTTTAGAGTTGACAACAGAAACGATACAATTTGCTGACGGTCAATGGTTTAAATCAAATCAATTTAGTTATTTCCAAATAAAAAGTTAATGTTGGCTCCCTGCCTTTGACTTTAGTTTATGTGTGTATGTTTGTATTTAATTAATATTTTCTACAAAACTGCCAATTAACATGTGTTTATATTTTCTAAAATCCACTTGTACTTACCAATTTTCTGTCGGCACAAAGCACCGCTATATCCCTCGATACAGCCCGCCAGACATTTGCCATCTACCGGACTGCAGGCTTTGTCGAGGCATGCACCACATGTTTCGTTACAATATCTTCCAAATGATCCGGTGTCACATTCTGCAATTACAAACCTCACCTTTATTAAAACAGTATTGTCTATCGACATACATGTGCATCTAATGCTGCAGGTAATTCTACTGCTGCTGTTGGTGCTTCTGATGATGACAATTGTGATAATGGTCATGAAGAGAACAAATCGTTATGTACCCACCTTACTCAAAGGAATGCTAAAAACCTAAACTTAAATTTAAATTTGATATTAAAGATACTTCAAAATATAACTTCGTTGATGCCAAATAGTCATAAAACCGCACAATTAACATTTTAAAACTGTTTACTTGCACACACTATTGTAGATGGATACCTTAAGCATGTAATGTATTTTCATGCATATGATTGCAATACAATTTTTAAAATAATGTTAAAAGAAGTTATCTCCTTTTCTTTAGCCTTCCTAGTTATTGAATGGGTTTAATCTTCAAGAATGGTTACTTTATTTTTCTCAGCAGCAAGTAAAATAAAAGGCACGTGCTATAAATTATAATGTATATTGTTCATCCATTAGCTATTTCTTCAAACACTTAACAAAGGACACATTCTTGTATACTGTTTATTATGAACTCTAATACGGGAAAATTGCAATTCGCCAAACAGTTTATCAGTTTTAATATAGCGCCGCTTTCCTACCTTTTTCCTGACAAAAGAAAATGCCACTATTTCGCAAGTGTAACAGGAAAAAAAGACCTCGAGATTATTAAACATGTCACAGGCTCCTCCGAGAGTACAATTTCCACACGTCTGTTTGAAGCCAAAACCCTATAGCCCGTCATAGTATTCTGTACTTACCAATGTGTTCAGATGTATTTATTACACACACTGTCCTGTTTACTGGTGTTGTGAAGGTTAATACACAAGTTTGAGTTACTTATTGCATTAATCATTTACTCAAACTTTAGAGGCCATCCGGGAAACTTCCGCATACAATAAAATCAAAATAAAAAGCGTCTACATACTGTACATACACATCCTTTCAAATGCTTAAGGACACTGTTCATTAGACTAAATAAACCTTTAGAAAATCATTAAATACCATAGAAGGCGATCGTTTTAAAAAGAAGGAACCTGCATTGGACAGTTAGTGTCGACCAAATATTTAAGGAGCAATTTAAGACATCCGTTTGTCGTATATTAAGGGTTATTTTTGTGGGTTATTGTGTTTGGTGTGATTAACATATAACTATAGTAAAAAACTGCGTTCGATACATAATATCTAATGATTGGTTAATATGTGTTCAGAAAAAAAAACAATGGAGGAGGAAAGACGATACTATACGATAATGATAAGCATATGCTATATAATAAGTCAACTTCAGTCACACTTTTACTGGTGGTGACATAAGTCTAACACTTGACACCAACAATGAACTTAACTATTGTAAACAACTGTTCATTGTCCCAAAATGTTTAAAAAGAGAGGGTGGAGGTCCGTACGTACATTCATGTCAATATTACTATTTTCTACAAATACTTGTATGATCCGATTGACACTCAACACGCAATAGTGAATGAATAAAACATACTTTTATTACACAGACCAGGCTTCCAGAAAGGTATGCAGCCTCGAGGACATGTTCCGTTCGTAAGGTCGCATGTGTCGTTGTTCGCGCAATTACCACAAGTCCGATTACAGGACGACCCCCACTGAGTAGGTGAACATTCTGTTGGGAGTTATTAGTTATTTAGACATCAATAAAAACATTTTTTAAAAAATTGATATAGTGCTTTAGATTTGCAATTTAACATGCATAAACTATGATCGTATAGTGAAAATGGCCCAGCGTCAACTTTAGGCGATAATTTATGTTGGTTACCAGCTTTGCTCATACGATGTAATATATTAAGTATCAGTATACATATTTATCAAACAAACGTGCTGCAAATAGCATTGTCAAAATATATCTTTTTAAATAACTTATTTCATTCTCGCAAATCCAATCCTTATTTGCAATAAAATATGGTCCTCCTGTTGTTCTATACAAAATTCATTTAGTATTGAATCTTCTGAAAATAAATGCTTGTATAAATAAACATGCACCTCTGTCACATCTTCCATTTGTTCCCGTCCATCTACCTTGACAACCATCGGGACAAACAGCTCCCAATCTAGGGGAACCAGTCGTCAGGGTGGCACACATACATATGTCACTACACTCCCAACCACACAAGCCGGGTAAACATTCTGAAATTAATCAGGAAATGAAGCTTGTGTTTATAAAACAATACTGAATATTCAGATAACAAGACATGTTTTTACATATGCTAAGTAAGTATACATCTCCTATAATACAGAAACGAAAATCAACAAAGATAAGTTTAAATATGTGAATAAAATGCGCATTTACAACTATAACATTAATTAAACATATCATAGTAGAGAAAGAAGTTTTACTTCAATAGTGTCGGTCATGGTTTAGTTATAAATTGGAAACGTTTTATTTATGGTCGAATTTTCTATTTCGATTATATATACGCTTCATAATATATAGTCAAAGTAAAAGGAATTGATTAGGGGAAAATCGTGCCCGCCACGAAAATACCATATTATCAATCAATTCGTGCCTTTATATAATGAGTTATTATAAACGCACTCTCTGTATTCGGTAAAACATGTTTATATTTAACCATAATTAAACTCGAAAAGGCAGCAAATAATTACTTCCCTTTGACTCACCAGGTTGGCCAGTGTATAAGATGTATTAATGAAGACTGGCGGTTCATGAAACTGAAAGCGTTATATATGCTAAATCTTACTCTCGTTATTTTGTATCATTCTTTTTCATATAACAACATGTAGTTGCATAGTCGACTTAAATTTAACATTTTAACCAAATTTATATTTGGTGAAAATGATGAAAAATGATAGTAACACATGAAATTGAAAGTACGATATTGCAAATCTTGCCAGTTTAATTCAATACAGCTTCACAGGTTTTGTATTAGAGCATGATACGTTGAAAATGTAGAGAGCATTGGAATTGTCTTTTTTTAGCTTTATTCATTTTTGATGGCAGAGAGGTTTTCTATTGGAAGTAATTACGGGTGTCATTCTAATCCTTTTGACTAAATTGGAAAAAAACCACAGTTGCGCTGTTTAAATCACTTCATGCTATTTGTAGTCGACACGTGTGGCCTAAATGTCCAGTAAAAACACAGTTTCCCATTTTCCACTTAATGGGGTTGATTCATGCAGTATTTATGCCAAAAGTATTATTTATGTCTGAATAGGGCTTAAAAAGTAAAAGAAAATCGTTCCCAGACTACTAACCTGCATACACGATAACTTCACAAAGGACCAAAATCCTGGATCGGTTTATCCGGACGGTGTCTCCTTCTACTGGCTGCTCCAGATCCAGGGTCCAGGGTACATAGTGGGATTGCTGGTTGGTGTCCTGGTACGTGTTGTTACCGCCAATTCTCACTTTGAAGTCTTTGGTCTGACCTTTCAACATATATTTATATTGCGCTTTAATGTGATCCATTCTTTTTGTTTTATTGAAATTCAAATGTCAAATCAAAAGTGCATTACCCCCAACAAAGTGTACTTCTAATTTGTTTTTCTATAAAATGAGTATTGGGATTTGCTAATAAAATCGTTTATTCACCTTTATCACATTTTTGTTGTATCTAAAACTAACCTGGGTAGCCCGGTCGACTGAAGACATACACATCTTCTATTCTGTATGAAGTCCTGAGGTTCAACTGCCACCAACGGTTTACTCCTTCTAAGTCGTTTGTGGCAGAGCAAGTGAGACCATAGGTGTCATTCCATGTTCCAGTTCCGTCAACGGCCAACCGGGAATGCCAGGTTAGTCTGTCGTATATTAGTGTGGACTCCTGCGTTGTGTTTTTGTTGAACGACACGTGTCGGCCTTGTACATACAATGTGGATGTTTCAGAATTTATTACATTATTGTTCTTAATATCACAATGGGATATTAACAATATTCAATTGCCTTTACAACGCTTTGTTGCAATCAGCTACAAAATTCAAGTTGAACAACGATAAAATGCCAACGTGTGATGTATTCAAGGAAATGTTGTATTTGTGAGAATATTAATTACACCATTTTCCGACCTATTTTCTGTCGAAGCATCTGTGTTGCACTTTTAAGGAAAGCGGAAAGCCTCCAACGTATCCGTGCCAAGTTATACTGTGTTTTTGTATATCGTTATGGCATCTGTACGTACTTTCTTTTACAATCAGTATTCTTAGTGCTGCTGTGGATGCATGTTTCATTGACGGAATGCTTTTTGGGGGGACGACAGAGAAGTTGGAAAAATAGGAGAATTCCGTTCTTTAATAGCGCAGCTTGCAAAGTAAAGTGAAACATGCAATTATTAAAAGTGGGTGGCATTTTTAGGAATTTCAGCTGTTTGTCGAAGAAGTGTTACCAAATCAAACCAAGTATAAAGATGCTGACAAAGCAGGTCGAAATACTGATGCAGCAGAGAACAAGGAAAACAAAACAAATATGCAATACTCTACTTCGCATCAGAGTTGTGGTTCGTTACTGTCAATGTTCATATAAGTAATCGACAGTGTAAAAAGTGTTAAATAGTTCGTTACTGTGAAGTCTGTATGTAGTTAATTGACAGTGTAAGAGAGTGTTTAGTTCCCATGATAGTCTTTTCCTTGTTTAAAGTGCATGCTCTCTACGGCGCCTTGGATTCTCATCTACTCGCTCTTTATTGTAAAGCTTTACATTTAACAATAATCTGATCAAATAACTACTTATCATGAAAAGCGACTATAACAACCTCCATAAATCTCGAGTTCACAAAGTGACAGTGTGACTTTATTTCCTTGGTTCGCTAACTGTATTGCCCGAGCCAGGACTGGCTGCCGGCACATTACCTCCTTGCTGCCACCGCCATTTACGGTTAACGACTGGGCACACTGCTGAAGCCCAGTCGTAAAATCCATAGCATTGGCAGTTTCTATCTTTACAGATGTTGATTGTCCTGTAGAGAAAACAATAAATACAGAGTAAGAGTGCTGTTCACAATGGATATTCTACAATGATGAAGTTAATGCAGACTCATTCTCTCTCTCTCTTTCTTTCTCTCTCTTTCTCTCTCTCTCTATCTGTCTCTCTCTCTCTTTTCTCTCTCTCTGCATTTACTTAATCATTGTCGCACATTCGTTTTTAAACGAAGCGTGTTAAAACATGATGATCCAGTTCGGTACCATTTTTGAATGACTAACTATAACGTCAGCTGTTAAATGCGTAATAAAGTGTTTAACATCGTTTTAATTTGTGTCGTCATTTTTAGAATAAAGCCATTATGTCTATATATGAAACATGTAGTAAAATCAGTTTCATCTAAATCAATAGTGTTTAAAACTGCAAATGAATTTAAATTCACATGATACAGTGTACCATGTTCTAGCAAAATGTGGTCATATTATGCAAAACAACTTAACACTCCTTTAGTAACACAAATGTATATAATATTGAATGTATTCATTAACATACAGCTAAAATAGACAGCTAAAATACATTATATAAAATAAGCCAAAACGAGTTTACCTCCTGTCTTCGTATGAACGATAAGCCCAACAATGTAGAATTGTCTCATTAGCTCAACACGCCAATAATATTCATTGCTGCCATTAGATGGTCCCAGGTTAATGCATGTCATCAAATCCCCGTCGTTGACAACTGCTGGATCATTATTAATTCCATTCTGTTTTAGGCCGGAATAATTCAGGGCCACGTTTCCTGTAAACAATCACTTTTGTACTGACACTAAATAAGACAAATACTAAGGCGGGCTAACAATATATTAGTTTGGCTTCCACAACCAATTAGAAAGTCTACTAGTTTTAAGGTGCATATCTGTGTACTGGCTGTGCATCAAGGTCTTGCAGTGCCGTAAAGATGCATGTAACAAAACAATAAATATACAATTTCATCTGATGTTAAGAAGAAAGAAAGATATGAAAATATTATATTATTGCGTTAATTAATAAGTTGCACTTAAAATATTGAGTTGATTGACGAACACATATCATTGCTATAACATCGATTTTGTTTCGATTCGTTTACGTGTTACTTGATCTCACATACTAGTTTCAGTGATACATATTTACGTTATAGCAGATTTGCAAGTGTACGTGTACATGTTATACCATATTAAATCAGGTCTTGCATCACAGTCGATCATTTTGCCGACTGGTCTTTCCAAGGCATAAAGAGTGTTTTCCCCTTTATATCTCTTTCTCGTCTCAGTGTGTTTGTCCCTTGTAGATTTAATTTGCACACGTATATCATTGTCCTGTCCTATGTCAAATGTAATCATTATTAATATTTCTTAAAGGTTCTTGTCATAGTTTTTGTAGTGAGGCTTATAAGATAATGAACATTTAGATAACACGTCAGCAATACTTACGCTTCCTGTAAATACCATATATATATATATATATATATATATATATATATATATATATATATATATATATATATATATATATATATATATATATATATATATATATATATATATATATATATATATATATATTATTGCTTAACAAATTAATTAAGTTCAGCAAATTTAATACTTTGCTAACAAGTAAGTAATAGTTAGTAATAGATATTCTCAAACTAGTTATTGTACGCTATAACCGATTATAATTGAATATTTTAAAAGGCCTGTGTGCACCTGATATTGATATTTTCATTAATCTGAAATAAATTTAACCTCGGCGCGTCATTCATTGCAAATAAGATTTAATGTTGAATTGGTGTGTTTAGTACAACAAAAAGGTCGTAAATCTTGATTTTAGAATTCAACTAAATCTTTATGAAATACAGCCTGCCATACGCTTACTTACTTCCGCTTTTAATTTCGAGCGGGATATCACTTCAGATATTTCATCGTGTTTAGAATGTTTTACCCTTCTAGAAAACTCATGGCGGCCTGATCATTTTTTTTTCAACGTCTCCAGTTAAAGTGTTTTATATCGTTCATTTCTTGTGCTACATAAACATCTGTCGTATATGCATACGTTTTTGCATTCGAGAAGATATACCATGCTCATCATTACAATGTATGGGTCTTTTGAGGGACAAACCGTTTATTTTCATATGTATCTCTCATGCATTAAATATTTCTCCGAACATCGTTCTGTACGGACCGAAGGAGCGGTTAATCGCTTTTGTTTAGCCTGTGCCATTTGTTTCTTGTTTTAATTGTGTGATGGTTTGAATACCTTATTTCACAGACGTTTAAATGACTTCAAGCAGTTAATCAACAGTTTTTGTGCTACTATCCAGTGAATAATCATAGTGAAACGAAGACGGCGTATACGATTTTCGTAGCCCATGACAAGCACTCGGAACTTCTCGGGTAATTCCGTCCTCTACGTAATCACCTCGGAAATAATGCGGTCGCCGCCATATTGACGAACTACTTCCAAAATGGTAATCGTACCTACTCGGTGATCTCCGGCAAGCTTCGAATATAGACATCACCGAAGCGTGATCCGAGTGCATGCAGGGTAATAACTGGTATATTACACTTTTACCAAATCCTGTTGGTAATATACATACAGTATCAACTAGGTTAGAAATATTCTTCAACGAAGCAGTCTGCTCTTCTTTCAAGGAGTATTGAATCTCCATTATATCTAAAGCGTACTGCATGCACTTTGAAAAGTCAGCCATCTTTGTTTACATAATGCAATGAGAAGTTATTCGCCGGGGCAAATCACCAACTGGTGTATTCATACAATTACATACGAGGCATTATCTCCGAAGCTTGCCGGAGATCGCCGAGTAGGTACGATTGCATGACAAGTTCATAACTGAATTAAATTATACACGACAGCGCACATTAAGAACGCAGTTCATAAATAGTCGATTGTTTAAACGTGCCGTATTCGTCACTTAATTACCGTTAAACATACAAAAGCACACTATTATTGGTTAGGGACTTCTATGCATGTGTTCATGAGGATAATGCAAATAAATATCCGACATATTAATAACACATTTTTAACAAATTAAATAATCCCAAATAAATACTAAAGGATTAAATCAACAACTAGAATCAACACACTACGGAAACGATTCAGTTGTTTATTTTGAATCCGTGTAACACTAACAAACCACGATGTATAGAAACATTTACGAGACTGCTATTGCCGAATACAATGCGGCACGTATGCAGTAGAACAATATAAATATAACCAAAGTACGTACTGTACTGGCATGCCGGTCCCATCCACCCGCGAGCACATGACCCCGGGCAGTCTCCTGTTGCATTGTCACACTGGACATCAGCCGCACAATGGCACCTATATCTACAGTTCTCACCGAATGATGGAATGGGATAATAGTCGCTGGGTGGACAGCCTATAGATAAAACATAATCATTATCACTATCAGCAGCTGCAGCATCAGCGTCAACATCAAGGTTATTATCATGACCAACCTTATCACCATAATAATTAGCAGCAACTATGTCGTCATAATCATCATCGTCATCATCATCATCATCATCATCTTCTTCTTCTTCTCCTTTTTTTTTCTTCTTCTTCTTTTTCATCTTCTTTTTCTTTTTGTCATTACCATCATCATCATTATCATCACCAATACAAATATCACCATCATTTTTAACAACAACATAATCCTTATTATCATTATTATCATCAGCAGCATTATCATTATCATCATTGTAGTCATGTGTTCAATATTAGTTTACATCGCTAACTTAATCAATATCAAGAATATCGATTTGAAAATTTAGTGTCCCACATATTTACAGCAATATTTCCATTACTAGCCATATAAGTTAGTAATGATCTAGGAAAGTTTCTAAAAAAGACAAACACTTACGAGTCAGAACGAATCCTGCAAACAAGAGAAGACTTAAGCACAGAACGGGATTCATTTTGAATACATTGGTAATGGCATATACACTAGCATAAAGTGAATAAATATCCAAACGTATGCGTTTAAATAACACAAACGGTTAAATGTGTGGTGGCTAAATTAAACTGAACTGATATAAAGATACCCCGACCATAAGTGATGCATAAAAGCACTTCAACAACTATAGCTATAATCCTACGTCAATCTTAAGTGGTTTGAAAAACAGATGCTTTACATAGATATCTTATACTTAGAAACTATAAATTGATTTAAATCATCATCATCATCATCATCATCATCATCATGATC
This sequence comes from Sinonovacula constricta, assembly GCA_007844125.1. Lineage (NCBI taxonomy): Eukaryota > Metazoa > Mollusca > Bivalvia > Cardiida > Solecurtidae > Sinonovacula > Sinonovacula constricta. Next base: position 28,971,346 of record CM017558.1, on the reverse strand, counting down.
GTTATCATCATCATCATCATCATCATCATCATCATCATCATAATTCACATCATCATCATCATCATCATCATCGTCATCGTCATCAGCAGCAAAACCATTAACATTAACATAAATATAACATCTTCATATTCACTTATGACAAAATTTCAAATATGTAACACTCATTAAGTTTCGATCAATATTAAGGGTCAAGAGGAGGGAGACAACTGTTATTAGGGCAAGTGTTCCACTGGCTATATATTGTATACTAGGCCACGTTTTTTGCGTAATGTCTCATGCGCGTAGTCACAACCTCCTGCCAGACGACTTTATTTAATAATGCGTTATTAATTAAGTTTATTAACAATTTAATTAGAATCATATCCGTCGGCTACAGGTTTGGTCTTGTTCAGAATCGTATAGGGTTAGTTTTTCGTTTAGCTTACGGCATTAATAAATGCGCTGTGTTTTATCATTATTGTGGGACTTAATTAACCAAGGTGTATTACTATCGATGCGATTCTCTTTTCAGTTTAATAAATGTACAGGAGGAAATAGGAACATAAAATAATTACATTTATAATATAATATTCTAAGAAATAATATTTAATAAACAATGAAGATCTTAACCAAATGCAAGTCTAATCCCAAATACAAAATAAACTTTATATTACAATTTCCCAGGTCGAAACAAGTTATCGAAACATTATTAAATATATGAAGTGCGTTGTCGATTGCCGTATCACTTGGATAGTGATGTTTAACAATAATGATAATTATGGCGGTTCTTTCCTAACATCAACTTACGATGATGTTTAAAGTTCCTAGTCACAATACAAATATAAATGTACGTCATACAGAAGCTTGTTGCTTCTCCTTCATATGAAATATTCACTAGATTGCAGATTCATGAAGGTTCGTAACAATTAATATAGACACATTATTCCAACAATCATAAGTCTCAAGAAGAAACAGTACTTACATAATTTTCAGCTCAAGTAGAACCACTACAAAATATATACATAAATTATAGCTTGATAAATAGTAGAGCTTGTAATTAGAGCAAGCTAAAATCAAAGTTGTAGAAATACATAGGTAGACATATAGAAATAAATCATACCTAATTCTCAGCAGAATCTCAATATTAAACACAGTCATTTCGCCGTCTGTCCCCTTGCCTATTTGGTGATACAATGCTGTAAGCCAAGACCTAGTAAAGTTAGTATTATGACTTAGGTTTTTTTTTCTGTTTATTAGTACATAATTATTTCATCTGACATTTGCTACAGCAGCTGCTTTCAATAATGCTGATTCGAGACCACTTTGTGTAATGAATATTTGCTCATTACGAGCGGCTTGTTATGTACACCGCTTTTAGCCTTGCCTGACCGGTCTATATAACATTGTTCATTTACTCGAGACAAGTTTAACCATGTTGAGAGCCCTAGGTTGTAGTCTTACATACGCCCCTTCCTAACAGATAGTTTTTATTTCTAAAAGTCCTCCACGCCTAAGTAGAATTAAATTAACTATTTCTATGAAGTAAACTGACTTACCTTTTAAGTGTATCCTGTTGAGATAGCCATGTCGGAAGCGATTACGTAGTTAATAAGGCGATTCACTTCCAAGCTTTGTAGACTTGTAATTAACATGAAGTGGTATGCTAAGTGTCGGATGTTTACGTATCACATCATCTCCTAGCAATAAAACTGTCAACTAACCATGGTATAACCGACACATTTGAAAAATTTAAACACTATTTGTGCATGTTCAAGATACATGTATCAAACACAGAAAGATATACTATCTCGTAAAATCGAACAGTCCCTTCCAGTAACATTAACTATGGTAATTTATTGGTAGGGCAATGTTAATAAAGGACACAATATGTTTTTAGTAATTATACTCATATGCATTGTTTCACTTTGACGGGATATTGTTATTTACACTGTTTGTTGGATAGAAAAACCTTCAAGAAGTGCGAGTTTGGAGCGCTCCACAAACCAGGTTTAAGCACCCGGGTTGGCCCTTTTGCCAATTGTCCGTTCAAATCGGTAACTGATGTGTTTTCTTCATGTGTGTTATGTCTCGTCTCTGTGATTATGTCACATTTACATTAACCTTGTTTACCTATATCTACTAATAAATAAAATTTAAATATCTGGAAATTTTGATAGGACCTTTTTTCTTATTTTAATATTCTGGTAGATTAATAACCGGTTTAAGCACCCCAGTCGGTCCATATTGCCGACTGACCGTTCCAGGGCGGTAACTGGCGGGTTGGCTCTTTTCTTCCAACCTTGATTTTCAGACAGTCATTGACAAACACAAATAGATATTGCATAATTTTAATATCAAAATAGAATCTAAACAAGAAAAACTTCCTTCACTGTACTGGATTCCTAAGCTTCACAAAACACCATACATGTCACGATTCATAGCTAATGCCAGCTCTAGCACCACCACTCACATATCTAAACTACTTACGTCTTGCCTTACAGCCGCTCGCAATCACGTAGTTAAATATTGTGAAAAAGTGTATGAAAATTCAGGAATTAACATTTTTTGGTCTATAAAAAATTCTTCAGAAGTCTTAGACAAGTTTCGTACTTTAAACTTTCATTGCTCTGCAGTTAATACTTACGATTTCTCTACGCTGTACACTTCTTTACCTCATGATTTAATTAAGATCAAATTGATTGCTCTTATTGAGAAAACATTTGCTCGAGAGCAACGTCAATATAGTGCATGTCATTAAAGTAATTCATTTTTTACCAACATTTTCTTAGAAAAGTTTACTATGCGGACTTACTCGAATGTTTGTGAAGCTCTACGTTTCCTATTAGACAATATTTACATAAAATGCGGTGACACTTTATTTAGACAAGTAATTGGTATTCCTATGGGAACCAACTGTGCACCATTGATTGCAGATTTGTTTTTATACTGCTTTGAACGTGACTTCATGTTAACTTTATCCCCTTCTAAACAAAGCCACATTATAGATGCTTTCAATTTAACGTCACGCTATCTTGACGATATTCTTACTATAGATAATTCTTTCTTTTCTCAAATGATCCATCTGATTTACCCTCCAGAACTTACCCTTAATAAAGCAAATAACTGACATTTAAATGCAGCATTTCTAGACATTGAGGTCGCTATTTCCAATGACAACGTCTCTACTTAAATCTATGACAAGAGAGATGATTTCAACTTTAGTATTGTGAACTATCCATACATTGACGGTGATACACCTCGTGCTACCTCTTATGGTATTTACATATCACAACTTACAAGGTTTGCACGAGTTTGTACTAAAGTAAAAGATTCCAATGCTAGAAACCTGTTTATTTCTTCTAAACTGCTACAGCAAGGCTTTCGTTTTCATAAATTAAGAAAGGCCTTTTCAAAATTCTTACACCGCAATGGTTTTATTGCTTCTAACTATAATAGCAGTATGAAAACACTGATGCAGAAAGGCAAAAGCCATCCTGCATTTTATGGAAATGTTTTATACAAGTTAATGAAATTTAAGGGTCTCAATAACTTTTCTGACCACTTTACAAAACTTATCAGAAAATGTATTGCAGACGGTTACAACCCGGGAATCCTTCGTTGTACTGCATTGCTTGCAATTGACCCTTTTACAGTCAAGAACTTGCATTGCTTTTAAATTACACGACGACCGGACAGGTCGTTGAGACTATATGAAAACAGTAACTTAAAGCCATAATTAGACAGTTACTGTTGGAATTCTTGTCTCTTCATCTCCCCAGTCGTGCCCTTATATAGGTGAGACAACTTGAGCACTCTCAATACCCTTTACGTGAGATTGCACAGTAGGTATAACATCGGGATTTTTAGTACCTTTCTTACATAATTCTAATATGCCAACTGCGGATAAATCCTCGGCTTTTCATGAACTGTTTTTTTTAACTTATAAGCTCTTAACAATATTACGTTTTTTTTTTGTTGGTGGGTTGTTTTCTAAATTTCGATGTTTTCTTTCGTATTTTTTACATTTCACTTTTGACACTTTTGGAACATTATGGCATGGCATTGTATGCCATATTTAAATTGATCTCGTTATGCATCAGCGCTTGGGATGTTTTATTTGTTCATATAATATATCAGCACATGGGCTGTTTTATTTGTTCCTATAATATCTTATAATATATCAGCGCTTGGGCTGTTTTATTTCAAACTGATCTCTCGTTTTGGGGTTTTGTTTTTACGTTGCCGAGGCTTTCATCTACTGTACATACTTTACATATGTGTTTATTTTATTACTGTTATTATGTATGTATATACGTTCAATGTGTCTGTTTTAACTCCCGATGCAAGTGCTAACTGTTAGTTGTTTCACTTTGACGGGATGTTGTTATTTACACTGTTTGTTTGCAAGAAAACCCTTCAGGAAGTGCGAGGTTGGAGCGCTCCACAAACCAGGTTTAGGCACCCCAGTTGGCCCTTTTGCCGATTGACCGTTCCATGGCGGTAACTGATGGTTTTTCTTTATGTGTGTTATGTCTCGTCTCTGTGCTTTGTCACATTTGCATTTACCTTGCTTGCCTTTGTCTACTGTTAGATAGAAATTAAAATATCTGTGAAAATTTTGATAGGATCTTTTCTTATTTACCTATAATAAATATAATATACTGTTGATATCGTTTAGATTTTCTTTTTAAATGTGTGGTATGGTTTACAAAAATGTTGTTCAAAACGTTTTGATTTATTTTTCATGAAAAATGGTAATGTGACATTATAGTGCGAACTAATAATCTAAGAAAACATTCAATGCCTAAATAGTTTCGACGTCATGAACGTCCAACTATACGTGTGAAGGGCGCAGCCCGGGCCAGTCTTCCTTTGGTCACCGGTCGGTTAACGTGTATAAGTACTGCCACTAAGTAACATAATGTAAAACGATTAGAAAATGAACAATGTTATTTTCAAAATAGACTTTGAGTATATGTGTTTACCCTCATTATTTATACACTAAACATTTACTAGAGTTTACGATAAGACAATAAGTAATAAATCTAATTAAACAACATTCTTCAGGAAAGGGGATATTTAATAAAGTTTCAGATACTAGCTGACTGGACAATTGACCTGCTTTGGACGTTTCCTATTAAAAGACAATTTTATTAAACAATCGCACTTGGATTGTTCGACATGCACAGTAAGCCATAGGGAAAAGAAGACGACAATACTTCTCAGTTGCATGGTAAAAATTAGAAAGATGTTAAAAAAGCAAAGACTAAAGATTCTTAAAACGCACTAAGCATTCTTCTTATAAAACTGGACAATGTGTAGTTTATTTAAACCATCAGACAGAACAGTAATAATGCATTTGCTGAACCGGAGCACGCAGACTGAAAATGTTCAAAGAATGTTGTGTTTTATTTACAAGCATTCATTTCTCACATTTTTGTTGACATTTATTGTAATAAGTCTGATACTCTCGTTAATTGTTTCACAGAAAAAATCTCCTACTCCAATTTTATAATTGTGTAAATGGCATCAAATGATAGCCTCCACATATGTATAATTTGATTTCTAGTTGAAAAACAAACACACATGCATTCTCCGAGCTTATAAGCCATCGATGCAGTCACGGTTCGGTATATATTTATCTTACAATACTTCACTGAAATGTGTATTGGCAAAACCAGGACTTGTTTATTGGGTGTATCGTCCCACCAACAGTATTTCAGTTATCTGGAGACAGTCCAGAACTTGTATTTGAATATAGTATCGTATTAAAAGAGACAACTGAACTGTATATAATATTTTTTTACTGTTTTTCTTGTTTATGATGATGATTTTGCTGTTCTCCCGATACTCCTATAAAACAGAGTACACAGTAGTGTCCTCACACAAGCACGCCAATCAAAGCCAAGGCATTCCTTTATTGTGAACATAAGACAGTCCATATCAATAACAGTGCCAAGTCGCATAGTATTTTCTTTTTCGTGTTATATTTGTAGAAACAAAATAATTTGCAACTTATACAAGTATATGCTCTTAAATTGTAAGTATAATTTCAGAAAGATAGACGCAATTAAAATTATTTGACTTGGAAGGTCGAATGTCTGGATAAACGAAGAACACATCGAACAAAATATTATTTAAGTCATTAAACCCTGGTCGATCAAAACATGCAAACCTGGCATAGCAGTTAACAATCGTCCAAAAAACTTAAACTTAATGGTTTTATTGATTTATTAGAAATTGTGAGTTTCCTAACTACGTAAGCAAAATGAGGGAAAATATGTTACTTTCTGTACTGCAAATCAACATTACACATTAACAGATTGTGACTCCACTGGAAGAAATGACTTACAAACGTTGCATATGAACTATATTGAAGATGAACAAAGTTCATGTCAACAGGCATACATATATTGGACAGTACAAACCAGTCAATCACACACACTCAAATCCAATGAACCAAGGATAAAGATGTATTAAAAGTGTAAGCAGGTTCGCTTGTGTGATCAAGACAAGTTTTAAAAGAGTATTTTTATAATCGCTTTATTTTATATAATATAGGCTAAATTAAATTTATTTATTGATTTATTTTCTATCGCGATTATTTTGTAGAGTGCAATCGACGTCATTTTAAGTTTGTCCTAAGTTGCTTCCATATTGTATATATGTTAACGTCACCTTTACTGACGTACATGCGCTCTGTTATAAATACCTGTTGCACGTGTTTATTTACATTTATTATCACACGGACTAATGTGAAGTTACTTACATATGTGTTTGTGTACACATATCTTGACTTACACTCACCAACCTATAACGATAATTTGTTATGCACTCAAAGTAAAAATAGACCGTATTTTACAAAGTATAGTTATTTGGTCGATTAAACATATTTTACCATGCCAATATCTCTATACCACTGTTAAATTAACATTAACATAAATTAATCATGTATATATGGGTAAAGCGACAAAAACAGACACCAACTTATTGTGTGTTCGATTTGTGGATTAACTTACTTGTAAAGTTATCTTGTTGTATTTTTTTTCATCATAATCCATTCATTAAGCTTACTCTATGTATACATTGTTTACTTTTAGTCACTTATTCTTCTTACATTTCCCGACCCTCGATACGCAACAGTAACTGTGCTAGTTGGAGCTGTGAGTTCACGTTCACCCAATGTTTAGCTCTAAAGTACCCATCTTTACTTTCTCACTTCTCATTACTTACGAATTAAGCCTCTTATTTGCCATTCGTTGAAAATCATATTCCTTAGACAATGCACTCTCTTTCTCTCTCACCCTCTTTCCAAGAATTTCTGTAAAAAGAATTTCCCAGCAAGTTATTGAACTGTTGCTAGCAAAATCTACACAATTACTTTGAACATGCATCAAATGTGTTAGGACAATAAACACTGTCAGTAATCCGTACATGCTTTTCTTGAACTGATGCCCTCTCGCTTCCCTCTCTCTCTCTCTCTCTCTCTCTCTCTCTCTCTCTCTCTCTCTCTCTCTCTCTCTCTCTCTCTCTCTTCATGACAACATAGCCAACATCACATAGATGCCATTTCACCATTTATTGCAGAACCCAGACTGCACCAACCAGTCCAACATTTGCATGAATACAACATTGTTGAGTTTATCATCATGATAGATGCCAATCAACAAAACTTTAATATAACAATCTCGTCAATTATGTGTTAACTATTAGCGATGCGATGGAAGAATGTGTTTAGTAAATTCTATTGAAATCATTTTAACGTGTTAAATAGGAAACTGAATGTGTTATTATCTAGTTAGTGTTTTAAAAGTTAATACATACAGAGCAAGTATGTTTGCTCTACTCGGATCACCACGAAGGTTGGGCATCGCTATATTGATCGAAGTGTGTTGCTGTGATGTTCTTTTTCAAAGAGCAAATGCACTTTAAAAGTATTGATAGATAACATTTATTCAGTCCTCGCAGACAATCACAAGTGGTTGGTAACATTATGTTTACTGTATAAACGAATTGGTGTATTTGTAAATAGATCTTATTTGATCTGATATGTATTTTGGAATGTTTCATTGATTTCTTGTGTAATTTAGGTCACGGTAGGATT